>MU785769.1:0-32941 GCA_026770625.1 Nicotiana glauca
AAACCACTATTCATCTCGATTGCATTAATTTAGAAAAGTTGAATGTATGTACATAATCCAATTTACAATATCTCAGCTATCCTAACGGGGGGCATCATCAGCTCCATCCCACAACTGTGCTCCGCTATAAACTATTCTATGTTAATGGCGTCCAAGAATATAATTGCCTGTCTAGAATTATCACGAGAAGAAAATGAAACAAAATAAAGAGGGAAAAGGGAACTACCTCTAATCGACAAAATTTTGGGCTGACTCAAAGAATGTACACTTTGTACATGGAATGCAGAGCTACATCTCATCCCCTCCTTGCTCTGCATACTCCAAATCCAATGTATGCAAAAGCATTGCAAGGAGCTCAGATAATTAACCATTAAGCTTTGCTAAGAACTGGCTCAGGTTATACTCTTCCGTGTATTGTGATTGATCCCACAGCTCCTCCAGTCCTCCGAGAATGGCTTTTAATCCCTTCCCGCTACGTGGCAAGATTGAGTCCACGTCAGATTTTTCATCGGTTCTTCTGGATCTACTGGCCCCCTGAGAATAACCAGCATTTGTAAGTTGTTAGTCCCACATTGGTTGAGGATCCATTTCTTAACACAATTTAAACAGCATACATGCATTTCAAATTCTAAAGATATCAAGAGAGACACTACAGATCCAAAGCTGAAAGTTAAATCACCTTTTTGCTTTCAGCCGAAGTAAATAGATCAAGTAACTGGTCTGTATTCATCGTTTTCAGACTTGCATTCTCTGCATTGATTACTGCATTGGCAACTGACACTTTAAACCTTTGGAGACTCATCACTTTTTCTTCCAATGTTCCTCGCATAATGAGACGATGAACATTTACAACTTTTCGCTGGCCCAATCTGTGAGCTCTATCCATAGCCTACAAAAGGATATAAAGAAGTTATCCTGACTTTCTATATCATCATCTTGAGCAAGCAGGACAAGAGAAGATTCAACAACAATGGTTGACTAAAATCAAATCAGCAGAACACCAACTACTGCAATATCAATACAACACATCTAACGGCTCAACACAGTTAGGTATTATCTCCACGAAGTAAATCAAAATACCCAAAATTATCTTGCTGTCTCAAAATTTAGAATCAACAAGCACTAGATCCTCTAAAGTAACACCAAAAAGTTATCAGCACCATATAAAACTAATTTTACAGTAACTACAAAAGAAACATCCTATAGTGCCTGCTAGGTCATAAATTTTAACAGGTGATTAAAATTGGATGGTCAACCAACAATATTCCCAGGATATGGTAAATTTTTAAGCTTTTACGTATACTATCTAAGGCATTCTTCTGGCTTCGAAAAGTAGGGATATGGATGCATAGTCAAATAAACATGCCTCTTCGTACTTTAACAGATTTAGTCCTGCCTACTAAGAAGCAGAACACCTAAATAAGTACAAACTCTGCCTCCCATCCAGGGATACTGATGACAAATAAAGCGCTAGAAAACAAAGCAAGAGGCAAGAAACATATAACCTCTATAAAAGATTCAATGGAGGGAGGTCATAGTAGAAAAGTATGATTTCACAGGAGGGGGTTGGAGGACCAAGGCAATCACAACACCTTTCGGGTGTGGCATGTGGAGGAGCATAATGAAGAATTGGGAATCCTTCCGTGGCAACATCTCTTATAGGGTGGGAGATGGAAGGAGAATCAGCTTTTGGAATCAAAGGTGGTGTGGAGAGGATACTCTGAGGGTCTCCTTCCCCACGTCTTCAGAGTTTCAAACCAGAAGGAATTGATGGTCCAACAGATTCGTAAGGAGCATGAAAGGGGAGTTGTATGGGACCTCTCATTTAGAAGGAACATGCAAGATTAGGAGATTGCGGAGCTCCAAAATTTATTGACACTGACTGCTATATGGGCAAGACAGGCCTCAGCCATCTTGTAATTCTTGGAGACAGGGTTTGCGTGGCGATGGTCTGTTCACCGTAAAGTCCTTTTACCAGAGTATGTTGGTGAGAGAGGAGGACTTTTTTCCATACTCCTCGATCTGGATTCCTAAGGCGCCCACGAAGGGGTGCTTTTTTGCATGGCTAGCGGCGAGGGGAGTGACTTTGACTGATGAGAATCTTCGAAAGAGGGGAATTACACTTGTTAGTTGGAGCTATATGTGTAAAAGCTCAGGGGAAGAAGTTGATCATCTTTTGTTGCATTGCTCTGTGTCCTCGGCTTTGTGGAGGGCGATCCTGAACCTTTTTGGTGTTCAATGGGTGATGTCAAGCACTGTAAAGGAAATGCAATATAGCTGGGCCGGTTTCTGTAGAAGAAGAAAGAAGAAGGCGAGGAATTCGCCCCGTTAGCTCTCATGTGGATAGTTTGGGGGGAGAGAAATAGGAGAGTTTTTGAGGGGATTGAATCTCCTTTTTCACATCTTAAGAATAGTTTTTTATCTTTGATCGCTTTTTGGTGCACTCATATAGCCCCTATTTGTATAGAAGATTGGGCGTTTTTTGTAGAGAATCATGTTCTGATCTAAATTCTCTACTTTTTGGTATACTTCTTGTATAAGGGAGTTTCTCTCCCTTTTAATTAATACAATTTACCTTATCAAAAAAAAAAGATTCAAAAGAAGTTGGCGAGAGAGACTTCCCCCACCCCTACCCACCATGCAAATTCCCCTCCACCCCCTGCCCCCCAAAAACACACAGAGGGCAACTAATACCAAAAGATTATCATTGCATTTTTACTTTAACAGGGCTAAAAATAAGCCAAAAAAATTATGAGGATGGTTCTGGACCATATTCAAAAGAAAACCTGCAAGGAAAGACTAATTTTCTATACCTGGTGATCTCGCATTGGATTCCAGTCATGCTCCATAAACACAAGGGTATCAGCTGATGTCAGGTTCAAACCAAGCCCACCAACTGCAAGAAGTATTCGTACATGAGCACAGGTCTTCTACTCTAGAGAAACCATGCAAAAATGTAGAATCATACCATGTGTTGTAAGCAGCAAAACATCTATGGTAGGATCTGAATTGAAGGCTTTCACAATGTCAAAGCGCTTTTCTGGTTCAACTGATCCATCCAGCCTCAAGTAAGTAACACTGCTCAAAAAAGGAGTAAAATCTCTTTAGCTACTGAATGTCAAACCAAAGGAACAGGCTCAAGTACTTCAAGACAACCTTTGATTAACATACGTGCATTACAGGTCCTCTAACATCTGTTTTTTCCGGTTCTAAATCTTTCGCATGTGCACTAGCAAAACTTTTTTTTTGTTGAGAAGGTAACATTTGTTGCATATATATTAACTGTATCAAAACAGGTACAGCTATCCATAATTACCGGGGAAACTATTAATTGTGAAAGTTAAAGAATTAACATACGAAGTCCATTTATCTCCCGAGACAATCTCAAGCGTCCAAAATGATTGCAAATTAACAAGAAAATTTTCAGGTGCGATACAAAGAAGTGATGAAAAAAATTGTGTATCCTAAAAATTCTGGGGCTAGAAAACAGTTGAGAACATATTCAACTCTCTTTGTCCATACTTGTAGAGGCAACATATTATGTAGCCTATAATTTAATATTTTGTGTGCAGAAATTTAGAGAATCGGTAGATTGCAAGTTCCAAAAAATAATGCCAAACAAAGAGTAGCTCAATGTACTAAAATCAAACTGAAACCAATTCTAAAAGGTGAAATGTGAAAGAACTAAAGAATGAAAACCACAGCCTTCCCTCCCTTTTATGCCCCTTCCAAGATCATGCCTGCAGCTAAACAGGTCAAAGTACTGTGCCATACAAACATGGAGACTCCAAAAGGTATTTCCTATGTCTTGCCTTCTCAACAGAAAAAGGTTTAGTCAAATCAAGACCGCCGCTATAAACTGCTGCAGAATTAATGGTTAACAACACACTAGCCCCTACTATCAGAAAACCTAATTATGACAACCAAGAGTTGACCCACACGATAAACCAAGAAGTACATTAAAAGATGCCTCAACCTCCATATAAAAGTCACAGATATGTCAATGGCAATGGAAATATTGGCAGGCTATTTAGTTTACTTCAAAAGGAAGTTTGAAAGTTAAAAACAAGAAAGAACTATCCTTACCTCTTCATATGAGTGTGAAACAGGTCTCTCTCAATGATATCCAAAAGGGCCTGCACAACTCAAAGTTGAATTCCAGGCTAAGACAGGAACAGAATCAATCAAAATATAACTTCAGAAGCTAGAGGCATTACCTTATGCTGTGCAAATATCAGGACTCTGTGCTGTCCCACACAAATAGTGCCTTCAGAACCTGAGTCAACACCAATTCCACACTCCGAAAGGATCTCCTGCAAGGCGACTAATTTGGGAGAATGGTGAAGTTGATGGAGTTCTGAAACAATGTCAGAACCAGGAGGGAAGAGCTCTGACACAACAGATGAGAGTGATTCTGCAACTCTCTCCCCAAACACGAGCAAAGGATGACTACAAAGTTTAAGCAAGTACTGAAGTGCCTGAAACAAGAGAGATATTAGACCATAACCACAAAAGATATAATCATGACTATTCTCAACTTACCTGGAATACATGAGAAGATGCTTTTGGCAAATCATTTTTTTGGCTTGCATCTGATTCATTGTGCTTCACAATGCTGGAAATTTCTTGTCTCACATGTGAACCAGAAAATTGTTCGTAGAGTTTTAGCTGAACAGGACTCAGGTCACAGTACCTATCCTGAATAATTTTCTCTGGCAGATCAGATAAGACTTCATCTTTAGTCCGGCGAAGGAGAAAAGGCATCACCTGTCAAGGAAAACCTTTTTCAGTTTGAGTCTAGATCAACAGTGACAAGAACAGAGGAGGCCAGATGCAAGTAGAAATGAACCCACCTGCTTGTGCAATGCTTCCATAGCAAGCACACCTGCTTCAGCATCTTTCGCTGAACATTTGGGATCTCTGGCAGCTAGTAGTGGTTTACCATAGGAGGCATGAAACTGTCAAATTAACATATAAGGTAAGTATCATATAACAACTTTTGATCAAAAGAAGTTTGTAACTAGCCAGTTCAGTTCCACTAAGCATCCACATTAGATGCTGAAAGAAATTCATGATACCCACAATTAACATGAAAGGAAATTCCCACTTACAGCTTCCCTGTGCGTACCTCTCAACCCAAATACAACTTTTAGGAAACAACAAATCGGAACAAAATCACTCAATTATTAGGCACATTGAACAACGTAAGAACTAAAAAAAGTGCAATTTTAACTTAGCAAATGGTGTAACTCACTTGTCTTTCAGTTCCAAGAAACCCTGGCATAAGGAAGTCAAAAAGTGACCACAGATCCAACACATTATTCTGCAATTTGAGACGGATTAACTGTTAAGCACCCATTGAACTATTATAAATATTCAGTTCTGGCCGAATTGCTAACAATATTAACACACCTGTATCGGTGTTCCACTCAGAATGAGTCGGTGTCGTGCCTTCAATTGTTTAACAGCAACTGTTATTTTCGACTTAGAATTCTTTATGATATGTCCCTCATCTAGAATACAATAGTTCCAAAACAGCTGTCTAAGATAATCAACATCTTTGCGGATAACATCATATGATGTCACGATAACATTATGCTCACTAAACTGAGACCGTAGCGAAATACGCTCTTGCGCAGAACCAACATACTGGAGGGTAGTAAGCAAAGAACCATCAATAAACTTCTCTATTTCATAAACCCAGTGGCCGACAAGGGTTGAGGGGCATATTATCAAGGATGGAGGTAAATCCTGGGAACTATTTAGAGCAATGTGCTCTGCTACATCAGAAGCCACAATTGCTGATGCTTGAAGGGTTTTACCAAGGCCCATGTCATCACATAAAATCCCGTGAAGATTAAAGCGCTTCAAAAATGCCAACCAGTTTATACCTTCTTGTTGGTACCTGAAAGCATAAGAGAAAATCTTAGACCAAAAAACAAACTAGCAAAAGGCTCTTCATGGATAAATTGCAATCCCCTTTCTTTTTACCCCCTTTTTTTTCAGTCTGGGGGAAGGGGGAATAGCTTAAAGAAAAGTAAATGCATTTCAAATAAGGCACCAAGGTTAAATGACTGCCCCACAAGGAGACAAATAAAAATAAAGAGAAATCAAGCTGAAATAAGAAATCTCCTCTCCTCAGCTTGAGTTTGAGAGAAAAGGGGGAAGTCATCATTTTTATGTCCACTTTCACCAACAGGGGTCCACGAAAAGCAATTTTCTTCCTCTTTATTTTCTTTACAGAGGCAAAACAAACAAGAAAGATCAACAATTTTAAACCTTGTATTTCTTGCATTTCTTCCCTAGTTTCCATGCAGATGTAGGAGCAGCAGTGACTAAAAACTAGCTGACATCACTTTTCTCAAAAAACACATCTCGCATGACATAGTTATGCGTTTCTGCAACTATGCAATTAAGCAGTTGTCTGGCTGTTTAGAAACAGATGGACTGTGGACAATATGGATTAGAAGAAACTGTATAAGCACATATTTAAGAGTAATATGCTGTCCTTTATATTTCGTCAATTTTCCTCTTTATCGCTCAGCCTGGACTTTGTACGCTGGGCTGAAAACTTAGCAGATGGTCACTTACAATAGCATGTCTTAAGTGTACAAAAGAATTCCGGGACGGTAAGCTTGCTACACAAAATGTTCAATTAGTTCTTTCCAGAGGGTAATTCAGGTAGCATGAATTATCTTGTCTTGGGCTCAATAGCTTAGTAAATATAAAAGCAGGTACAGAGACACCATCTAGATGTGCTTGCGTTTCCAATAGTGTGGTTCATATATACTTTTCATGTGATTGCATCAATTCAACTACAGAAAGGATACCTCATTGGTAGATCCTAAGACACCCCCCCCCCCCAAACAAAACTCCTCATATTGTATGTTACCAATATTCATGCTCATGATATACTTTTAAACTAATTCTTTTGGCACATCCAAATGTCTAATCATCTCACAACAAGAAAATGCACCTTAGCATTAGAGCCGTAGGAGAAAGAGGAACGTAGGATAGGCCTATCACCTATGTAATGGGAACACTGTGATTTAGGCAGCGAGAGACCGAGATATTAGTTTTAAAGAAAAAGTCAGCTCAGCACAGGGATGTAGGCATCACTTGCAGACACTTAGAGAGATAATCAGTGGTTCTGGAGGAGTTACCTTCTCAATGTCACCTTTAGTTCAGTTGAGAGCTTGTAATCATCAATGTGAGAGTTGTCAACTAGCTGCTCCAAAAATTTAACATCTTCTTGACTTCGTGATAGGTGTTCGCTAAGACCAACAGGAGGAGAAACACCACGTGCTAATGGAAGTAGAGGCACAAGGGTGGCAAAACTATGTGTCACACTCTGTCTGACAGAATGATCTGAATCACTCATACACCTCAGGAGGGGAACTACTAAAAGGGGAGCATAAGGAACCAGCTCGATACCAAGTCCTTGGACAAGCAAACTAACAAGCATGCCAGCTCCTTGTTTAGAATGTACAGATGTAATGTCACCTAACATAGGCACAACATTCTGAATTACAGAACCCATCACATCCAATGTCATTGACTTGGCCATGGTTGTAATACATCTAGATGCAGCTAATCTCACGGCAATATGTGAATGACGAACACATCTGAAGATGCATGGAAGAAGAGTGAGAAGTTTTGGTCTTAACGTCTCGTCCAGCATCGGTGCAATGGAACGGACCACCTGCCACTCAAAGGAAAAAAAGAATAAGAAGACATAGACAATGCTGAAGTCAAGGAGTCATGGAAGCAAGAGAACATCCAACTGAATTAGAGCAGTGAAACTAATCACGTCTTTATGAATAATTTATGAAACAATAACAAGCAAAGTGGTGGAAAATGCTACCTGTCATATACACTTCTGATGAATTTGTTTCTTGCTAAAACTTGCAGTTGCTGCTTCCGAGAGGAAACAAATATATAATGTCTTAGGTGTACAATTCATTTGCAACTACACCCCTAGCCAATATCAGTTAAGCAACAACACTTGTAAATTTGTTTTTGTAAGCATGCGATCAAACTGCTTCACCTTAAGGGATAGACTAGTTACACCTCTGTTACTGTTCTCTGTATGAGCAACTTGCACTCATTCCATCATGAAAGTAATGACATGATTCAATCTTAGCAAATGAAATAAGCAATTTTTCAGTAGATTCAAACATTTATCAATTTAAGTTTTTTTAAAAATGATAAAACTCAGGAGATATGTGAAAAGGTACTAGCAAACATATAAAGGAACTTTGATCAGAGAAGAATTTTGGTTGTTGTTCAGATAGTAAGCAGGAAAAACAAAAGGAGGAAACAAAGGCCTTCAAGGAACAGAGAATGTGTAAGAGCTTATTTTTAAGATAAGAACTCCATTTCCTTCTTCACTTCTAATATTGAGCTTCGCTGTTGGTCCCCCTCCTTTCTATTCCTAATGGGTTCTTTTGGGGGCTTATTAAAATAGATATCCTTCAGGAGTTGATGAAGTGGAAATGAATAATCAGATCAGAATCAACGCAGAGAAACTAAAAACCTCCTAGAAATCCCAAGCCAATGAATTTTTCTTACTTTGATTATTGAAGCTCAATATTCGTAACAAATTCGTACCACCCAAAGAAGATAATTGTGAGGCATACCCATAATAATCTACTAAAAAGAGAAACTCCCAGAAGGAATTAGGGATTCAACTTTGTTTATGATAACCTAAAAAACAATATCTGATTTCTATAGGTATTAACATCAACAAAGGGTTGTTAATCTTTTCTTCACAAAGAGGACTCATCATGGCATCATTACCTAACAGAAGGCGCAGAGGACTGAGACCAGAATAAAAGGTAGCTTCACAAAGAGAGTCATTTCCTACTACAAAAGCAACAAAACATTACAAGTATCCCTTCTTGCCCTCGGGAAAGATCTCCCAATGTAGCAAATAAAAGAAAAAAATAGAGCATTGTAGGTGGCTTCATTGGCACTTGTGCACCATTCAAGAGTAAGAACGAAACTTATGTCTTTTGTCCATAGCACGCAGAACGTCAGATCAATCACCCATCCACCAAGTGGAACTTTCATGGAAAGCAATTTTTTACTTCGTGTACCAGATTTTAGCCCCTTCTTGGTTGCATTTGCAATAAACATGTAATTATCAAAAGTGCAAGAAACGAAGAATTATGACCATTGGGACTGACCTGGATATTGTTAATCAAGTTCTGATAATCTTTAACCAACTCAATAGCTCGAGTAATAAGTTTTTCATCTTCTTCAGTCATGCCTTCAAGACTACAAGGCTTAAGAACTTCAACTAAGCAGTCCCACAGCTTAGGAAGCTTTTCAAACAAAGATCCACCCAATTTTTCACATAAGTACTTCAAGGCAAGTTCAGATCCACGTCTACTGATGAAGCCCTCAACCTTTAAACGATCTTCACCAGGGGAGAGCATATGAACTTTCGATTTGTGTCTATTACTGCTACTAACTGAGGATAGAAGATCTTGCTCTTCAATTATTTCGATAGAATTCAAAACTCCGGCTTGAGGTGTCTCACAAGGATCCATGCATGTCAAACTACACAGGTTCTTAATTAACTTGTCATTTGGTCCAGGCTTCCGTCCCATACAACGATAGATAAGTTCTGCAAGAGCCTCAGCAGCCTTACTTTGTAATATCTCCTCCTTCAAAAATGAACAATTATGACATGCAAATAGCAAGTGCTCTCTTTTCAGGAAATATCACATTGAACACTTACCTGTTCTCTCTTAATAGAAGCCATCAAAGGTAAAATAATTGGATTCAGTTTCACTGGAAGTTCATTCATCCAGACAACAGCAGCGGCCAGTAAAGAAGAGACGGTAATATGCAAATTATTCTGCAAGTTGTCAAAGGAAAAACTGGAAGTTAGAAAATGATGTAATAAACTTATCCAGTTAATAAGACTCCAGGTTTAGAGATTCACCCCCAAAAGTTACCTGGACGCATTTCAAATACCCAGAAGTGGTCAAAAGCCTCTGTTTGAATGTTTCTAATTCGTCTAAGCTGTTCAGCTCGGCAGATTCCTCCCCCATAGAATTAATACTTAAGAATTGAAGTTTAGATGCAAAATTTATTGCATCATCGGCGCTAAGATTTTCAAGATCAACCTGAATTGATGACAACAAATCTTTAAACATGCCAGCTGACTCAGTCTCATAGTAGAGCTGACGAGCTTCATTGCGCATTTTATCGTAAGTTCTTGAGAGTTCAATGTAAGGAAAAAGAGAATCTTTCGTAGGAAAAGCAGGGTTAATGCAGGCTAACAAATCCATCAATTGGCTCCTAAAATTACTTGAGATGCCAGCAATAACCCCGTCCGTATCCATGATGTTCCTGGTTTTCAGTTCTTTAAACCAAGAAATAAGCACCATTGAAGCTACCTGATTCACCATCAAAACTCCAGTTTAAATATGGCATATAGAAGGTATTCTCAGAAAAAAAAAGTCATTCTCAAAAACTGGCATATAGAAAGGGAAATATAAAGGAAATGAAGATCAATGCTAAACACTTGTTTAAGATTATGCACCTGGCGTTGAACTCCAGATAGAGAAGTAAGCGCCTTCCATAAGGGGTCGATAAAAAACTGCAAAGAACCTTCACGTAACCTAGCAGCTAAAATGCCCAAGACTGTGGCAGTAACGACACGTGTATATGTAACCGACATATCGACATCAGCACCAACCAAAATCTTTCCGCTGCTGGTGGAAGCCTCTGTACTTTTCTCCAGCACAGTAGTGCCTTCACCTGAATCTGAGCATATACTTTGAAGGGAATCGTTTTCTGGTTTCACGGCTCTCATCTTTGCAGCTGCTTTGAAGTGGCTTTTGCGGGGAAGAGCTACAGGCCAAAACATTTTTGCAGTATCCAATGATGAACCATATGGAGTAGTTGCTAACTCCAACCAAGAAGGAAAATATGCCTTTGAAGCATCTTCCAAGTCTTCTACTGGGCACTAACAGCAATTGAAATAGATATCTCATCAAACATAAGAAGATCAAATACCTAAGAAACAATTTTCTCGGCTAACTACAAAAATATTTGCTCAAGGTTAATGATTAAGAAACGGCAATCCGGTCTCCATTATATAACATCATTTTATAGTAAATAATTTATTAATGATGGGGGGAAAAAAACGTACACAAGAAGTATACCAAAAAACATAGAACCTTCACTCCATTAAATAACAACATTGTTGTTCTAATTTATCTTATAGCCAATTATTTGAAGCTAGCATAATTTTTTTCCTGGATAAGCTGGCATAAAGTTCCCCCTACAACAATATTTTTTATTGAAGATCGAGAAATCCGTCTAGGGCGAACCCTTGGAACAAACCGCAGCCTACAAAACTCGGGGATAATAAGCCCGCCACTCTACCTATCTCCACTTACATAAGTGGCTTAGTTAAAATTGCGCATGGCTCGAACCTGTGACCTAAATCACAAGTCCATCAACCTTTGTCACTTGAACTAAGCCCTGGGCACAATGCTGCTACCATAATATTATCATGGTCCTCTACCAAAGCGTACATTCCCACTTCACCCAACTAAAGCAACTCACTTGTTCTAGTTCAGGGTTATATCAAATTGTTACAGGGTTATTCCTATTGCTACTCCTTTGAGTGGAACATCACATTTCTCCTTCACTTTTTCCCATCATCCTTTTTCCAACTTTCCAAACACATTTTATCATGAAGAAAAACATAAGAACCTACCCAAAATACTCCTTATGAGATGAAGTGACCAACCCGCTCATCAAAAACAACAAGAACAACTAACATACCCAGTATTATCCCACATGACCAACCCGCTCATCCTTTCTCCTTTATTTCCTTGAAGATCATCTTTTAAAGTTTCCGATGATTTAAGGGTTTTATTGTAATTGATGTCTTCAATTTAATAATCCAATTGAAAAATGATGTAGTGCCAAACTGTCTGAAACGTACAGCATTATAAGCCGCCTGGGTTAAAAATCCACTGTCAGAGCCTTCCCCCGCACTACAAAACCCTCCTAGTAAGAGCACCCAAGAACAATGGATCAATGACATGGACGAAAAAAAGTCAAAAGATGACCACAACTAAGCATTTGCTTTGTTCTTTTGCTTACGTTCAGGACAACGAGAAAAAGCAAATAGATAACACATTGCCACACGGGACCTAAATCACTTGAAGAGACTTCCACCTCTCCCCATGTCTCACTCGGACACAATGAAACAAAAGCCAAAGACACCTTGTGGGACATATGCATATCACCTTGTCAAGCTTATTCCCCAAAAGGCCCAAACCCTCCTTCTCGAAGAACAATAAAGAAAATCCATAGGTAGTAAGTCTCTGGTCATAACTTGACTTGGAAGGTTCACTTGAACGAGAAAGGAAGAAGATTCAAATTAGATAAAGAAGAGGTTCAGAAATCTTTTCAGAGACAAGAGTTCATTCTCAGATGAAATCCCATTAATAGCTTGTTTAGCCAAGCTTCTAAAATCAGCTTATTTTGAAAAGTACTTTTCAAAATAATGCTTTTGGTGAGAAGCAGTTTGTGTTTGGCTAATTAATTTAAAAAGCACTTTTGAGCAGTAACTAGTATTTGGCCAAGCTTTTAAAAACTGCTTTTAAATATAATTTTTCTCAAAAGTACTTCTCTGAAAAGTGCTTTTGGAGAGAATCTACTTTTTTCTGCTTATCAAAAACTGCTTCTGCTTCTCCTCAAAAATACTTTTTTTCCTTTTAAAAGCTTGGTCAAACACCTCAATTTTTGGCCAAAAAAAGCACTTTTAGCCCAAAAAGAAACTTGGCCAAACGGGCTATAAAACCATCATATGAATCCTAAACTTTCCCCAAAAAACCATCAAATGAATGACTCCACTATCTAAGGGAAGAAATAAAATATCCATCCACTTCATTCATAAAGTATCCATCCACTTCATTCTTCTATCCAACTAAATACAACCTACCAGTATCTCTAGAAAATAACTAAATAGCTGAATACCAGACCTTTTTTTTTTATAGTAGTAGTGTTATAAATGGCATCAAGAAGATGCATGAACGCAGAATAAGTACGAAAGTAGTGAGTTTGTTAGCTCTTTTACAATGATCCTATGCTAAGGCAAAAGAGCTAACAAAGCCCAAGCTGAATACCAGACTTATAATCACCTCCAGATATGTAATCTTAGAAAAGTCTCTTCAACTAACATAGGACAGTATCCCTCTCAATCCCAATCACCAAATAGGATATCCATAAAATAATATTTTTAGAGAATGCTCCTATTCTGCTAGTACACTCTGATTCAAATATCAGATATCGATTAAGACGATAGCCATGCACAGGATGCTTCTGTTGATCCAATTAAATATAGCACTATGAAAAGTGGAACGCTGATCTGGGGGTTTACTTGGGAAGGACAGGTATAAACAACAAACCTGGAGAAGGATCCTCCAAACCCTGCCTGAACACTGCACGATCTCCTCATTTGATTCAAGTAGCAAATTCTGGAAAACAATCCTGAGAGTATCCCCCAAAATAAATGAAGGCCAGAAAGAGCTAGATGATTCAGCAATGCTCCTCTTATATTCGGCTTCAAGCAATCGTTCCTGCATAAGAAAATTTAAAAATCAGCTTTTTATCTTCTATACTTATGTGCACTTGCATTGTGTAAAACCAATTCATGCGAAGACAAATCAACCAAAATACAAGCGATAAGACATTGCAACTGTGATGTACACAACTAAAAGCAGTCCGTTATGTTAACAGCAAATAAAAAGAGGATCAGATAAGGTAGGCTACCAAAGTCCGAATAGCTGAATAACGGACTGAAGTGATACTATGTCTCATGAAAGGCCACAATCTTGGTGCCAATGTTGATAGCATGTAAGGATTTTCTGAAGACCATGTCCCTTCCCCAGGGTCATCTTGTCGATCAATTTCATTGAGATCAAATTTCTTTTTCTCCCCAAACGTTTTTGGAATCATTTGCTCTTGAGAGTAGATCTCTGCCAACAGATTCATCACACTGCAATACCAAAGACATGGAGAAGATCAAGATTCATTGGGGACAAGTCACCAACAAATCTCCAAGAGCTATAATTGGGGACAAGATAGCAACATAAAATAAATACACAAAATTCTTGTAATAGTAGACACCAGTGTATGACTCAGCTAATTTTCATTTTTTATCTAATAATAACTTTATTAATAATTAATATTCTAATTAATAAACTGAGAAATAAACTGTTATAATTCAGAGTGGAAAATGGAGGTGATTAAAACAGAAGATAATGGGCTAAAGAGTGAGAGGATGGAATTTTGGTGAGAGACCTAGACAATCATCCTTTTTCAAAAAAAAAAATAATAGAATAAATATTGAGAAAGCCTAAATCTTGTAAGAGAGACAGTTTTTTATCAAGTCACTGCCCAACTTTATTAATAATTAATATTCTAATTAATAAACTGAGAAATAAACTGTTATAATTCAGAGTGGAAAATGGAGAGGTGATTAAAACAGAAGATAATGGGCTAAAGAGTGAGAGGATGGAATTTTGGTGAGAGACCTAGACAATCATCCTTTTTCAAAAAAAAATAATAGAATAAATATTGAGAAAGCCTAAATCTTGTAAGAGAGACAGTTTTTTATCAAGTCACTGCCCATCTTTCACCCACACCCCCACACCCCGACTATTTCTTTATTTTAGAAAGGAGGAAGGGAAATATAAATTTCAACCTAGATATCGTCAATGTCGAAAGTCAAGAAAATAGTACACATCCAGGTCAATCGTATAAAAATCTCCTTTCATTTTCGATAAAGAAGTAATTTTATAGCCTGTTTGGCGCTTTTTTCTTGGCCAAAAATGATTTTTTTTTTGTCAAAAGTGCTCTTTTTTTCAAAGTTAAGGTGTTTTGCTAAGCTGTTTGAAGGAAAAAAAGTGCTTTTGAGTAGAAGCACAAAAAAGTAGCTTCTCCCCAAAACCACCTTTTTGAAAAGACTTTTGAGAAAAATACACTTAGAAGCACTTTTTAAAAGCTTGGCCAAACACTAATTGCTACTCAAAAGTGCTTTTCAATTTGATGAGCCAAACACAGACTGATTTTCACCAAAAGTACTTTTGAAAAAGCACTTCTCAAAATAAGCAGATTTTAAAAGCTTGGCCAAATAGGCTATTAATAATATGAAAAAATCTATGTATACAATTGTATGGGATAGTAGAGAACCTACATAAAATAGGAAGATGGTTCTCCACAAAACACACTCTAACTTCTATACATAGAAGAACCTCAGGGTTTTTTATAATGGAGAAAAAAAATTTGGTCTAGTGGCGCAAAGCTAGAAGCTCAACGGATAATGGACGTGCCCCTCTACTCATCTCCACTTAAATACCAAGCTTTTATCTAAGGCAAGGTTCAAACTCGTGACATATGCCTAACGCACACATTACGTGTTGCACTCCTACCAATAGACCAAAGCCTTAGAGGTAACAGGAATCTCAAGAGTTCACCCGAATAACACTAGAAACTCAAATGTAAAAGATCATTCTCAACATCACGAGAGCTCACATATTCCAATATAATGATCGTGCCCACATTACAACATGTGTAGCGAGTTCCATGCCTTGTGCCTTCTCATTCCTTTTCCGTAGGCTCGGCATTGTCCCTGGCACTGTCCAATGTTTAACCAATTCATCACCACCGATAATAAAGGTGTTGACACCTTGACACCTCACAATGTAATAGCAGGTAGTCCACATCTTCACTCAAACCCTCATGAAGTTGGCAAGATATATGGTTTGGCCGCTCTCCTTTGAAGGATACCTTTCCTGCACTTTCAAATGTACATCATGCCTTGACTCTTACTCAAAAGCATGAGTCAAGGCTGTTTATTCCTCGTAGGAGATCACAATGAATAGGAAGTTGAAGGTTATAGTGAGTTCACTCTATTCTGTAACGGTATCCCACCTGTCCCTCTCTCGATAATATCTTTTGGGAACCTCCTTTTCTAGGAAGAGTTGTTACTCATTTTTTTATAAGATCTCAACACCCTCTTACACTATGACCATTGGAAATCTATTTGGAAGAACAAGGCTCTAAACAAACTCAAATACTTCTCCTGATCAGTTGTAAAAAGAAAATGTCCCTCTCTTAATAACCTTCAATAAAGAGGCCATGCACTAGATGCTCTCTTTGCGAAGAAAATGTTGAAGATATCAACCATCTTTTAATAACCTTCAATAAAGAGGCTATGCAATAGATGCTCTCTTTACGAAGAAAATGTTGAAGATGTCAACCATCTTTTCCTTCACAGTAAACTTTCAAGTCAAATACTGTACTTCTTAAATATCCAAGGCATCAAGTGTTGTTCCCCGGATACACTAAACTATTTACTTGCTAGGCAAAGGAGGAAAATGTCCAAATATTCTTCCTTTATTTGGAATACCATCCTTGCAGTCGTTTAGGGGTCATTTGGATGGAGACCAATACTAGAATCTCTGAAGACAACAAGAACACCGGGAAAAAAAAATATATATATATATATATACACACACACACACACACATAACCTTCGCTTAACTTTTTGTATAAGTTGGCCGAGGACAATGTTTTCGAACTTGAGGTCATACTAGATTTTTTGAGCTCATTATACATTGTAAAGTTCTGCTCTTTTGGATGTAATCTCCCCATCTCTTTGCTGACATACCTCAATGATACAACACTATTACTTACCAAAACGTCTTCCCAACCTTTTATTATAACTCTTCAATGGCCACAACTGAAAGGTAGTTAAGTTCCTAGTCTTTCCCTTCATCACCGATCCACGGTTCCGTTCTTGTCTGCATGCCTCGCCCTCTATAACGAATGTCTCTCAATCTTAAACCTTTGCATCTTTCAATGTGGATCCTAAGGGCAACCTAGAAAGGTGTGCTCCTTTGCAGGGTCGACAAAAACAGGAGTACCAGATAAATATTTGAGGAAACTCATACATCTACGCTGGTGCAATATGTGTAATTGCTAAGAAGATGATCCAATCCCGATGCACTGTTACCAGCACGTT
The DNA here is from genome assembly GCA_026770625.1 of Nicotiana glauca. Classification (NCBI taxonomy): domain Eukaryota; kingdom Viridiplantae; phylum Streptophyta; class Magnoliopsida; order Solanales; family Solanaceae; genus Nicotiana; species Nicotiana glauca. Next base: position 17,063 of record MU785769.1, read on the forward strand.
TGTAATGGTTGGTCTTGAATTGGTTCAAAGTACAATGGGTAATGTCCAGCACAGTAATGGAGATATCGCTTAGATGGGGTTTAGGATGAAGAAAGAGAAGACCCACGCCTTTAGATGTTTCACCCTAGCTCATAAGTGGGTTATATAAAAAAAGAGAAATAAGACAGCTTTTGAGTCATTGAGTCTTTTCTGGATTTTTGGATTTCTACGATGCTGCTACAGTCTTCATCAACTCCTTATGAATTATGAAATGGGATCGTGCGGCGCGCCGGCCACTTATGAATATATATTATGGGATCGTGTGGCGCACCGAACACTTATAAATATATATTATGGGATCGTGTGGCACGCCGTCCACTTATGAATTATGAAATGGGATCGTGTGGCGCGCCGACCACTTATGAATATATATTATGGGATCGTGTGGCACGCCGTCCACTTATGAATTATGAAATGGGATCGTGTGGCGCGCCGACCACTTATGAATATATATTATGGGATCGTATGGCGCGCCGACCACTTATAAATATATATTATGGGATCGTGTGGCACGCCGACCACTTATATGAGTCATAGTATTGATGTAGTTTCGTTGTTATATCCGTTGATCTGTCTTCACTGTATCCCCCCGAGCATGCCCCTTCCCAGTTTTATTTGATGTTTTCTGTTTTTATTTTCGTTGCCTTTATATATATATATATATATATCTGCACAGGTTGTTTTTGGTAGGTCCTGTCTAGCCTCGTCACTACTTCGCCAGGGTTAGGCCAGGCACTTACCAGCACATGGGGTCGGTTATGCTGATGCTAGACTCTGTGAATCTTTTTGCACAGATCCAGGAGTAGCTTTTGGACAGTAGCAGTAGGATTGCCCGGGAGCTGTCTTCAGTCCAGAGACTCACGAGGTAGCCTAGCTGGCGATCGCAGGCCGAAGTCCCTTCTATGTTTTAGTTTGTTTTCTTTGTTTCGAGTCAAACAGTATGTAATATCATTTCAGACTTGTTTTTAGTACTCTATAGCAGTCCGTGAGCTAGTGACACCAGACTCTGGGTAGAAATATGTTTCAACTTCCGCAAATTTTATTTCAGTCATATAAGCTTAAAATCTTCCGCTTTATTTTAAAATGCCTCCGTTTATTTAATGTTAAAATGTCATCAGTGAAAAGTTTTGAATATTTGGCTTGCCTAGCTCCGACATTAGGCGCCATCACGACTCTCGATGGTGGGAAATCTGGGTCGTGACAGCCTCGACTAATAACAATCTATAAGAAAACACCTATTTAATATACACTTTTCAATTCGTAATCTAAAACTTTGCACATCATGAAGGTGTTATAAAAAATATTCTGTTTTTTCTTGTTTGTCATTTTGGGAATCACCAAGTTTAGTGTTAGTGTAGGAATTTGCAGAGAAAATGAGAAACAAGCATTAGAGAGTATGAAGAAAGAAGTATATGATCCCTCAAATTCTCTGTCAGAGTAGCTTCCCAATTATTAAGCTTTGCATGGGGCCCCACGAACTGCACATCTGCCTTGCTCGGACCTTCGCCTGCCTCCACCACATTCACCTCGTCAAACAGCTTCTCAAACCTCTCAATCAGCTCCTTGTCGGGTTCCATCACCACAGAATGAGGCATTACCGTTGTTGGGCGCCTCTTAGTACAAGGCCGGACAAAGGAACGGGACAGGCGGAGGATGGGTTTTGGAAGGGTTCATATTCTCTTTTTCATCTTTTTAGCTCGCCTTATGTCAGCAACAGTGGGCTTAAATCCTAAACCAAAAGTATCCAGGTTTCCAAGAAGGGATACCGGTTGTATGATTCCCTGCAACGAAGCACCCAAGCCCTTCCAACTTACCTTTTTCCTAGTGTTTGAACTACCATACAAGGAGCACTTGTACAAGTCTCTTGACTTTTCTTCTTATTTTCACATAGTAGCAAAGGCTCTGCAATCTTGGATCTAAATAGCTTACATTCACTGGTGAACAGACTTATACTGCCTGCTTAATCAAAGGCTTACATTCTTTAATAATTATACCAGTCTTGTTTTATAAGCTTATACAACAACAACAATGCTTCAATCCCAAATAAAGGGCCGGCTATGCGAATCCTCAAATCCATCACTAATATGTTACTCCATTTAATCTAATCTTAGGCCAATATTATATAAAACAATAAATAATAAATATAAATAATACTAGAAGTTCTTTATATTTTATACTCCCTCAGTTTCAATTTATGTGAACCCATTTGACTGGCAGAGAGTTTAAGAAAAGAGAGAAGACTTTTGATCTTGTGGTGTAAAATGAGGCACTTATATTTTGTGTGGCTATAATCATTGCATAAAGGTAAATTATTTCCAAATAGGGAAATGAGTCATTCTTTTTAGCACGGACTAAGAAGGAAATAGGTTCACATGAATTAAAACGGAGGGAGAAATTTTTTTTTGTAAAGTTAAGCTTACAATTTTACTAATCTTGCTTTTAAGCTAAAAAAGCTTACTAATGATATTAATCTTTGTCTCTTTCGGGTGACTAGATTGGCGGTACTAATCTTTCCCGTCTCTTCCTATCATTGTTCCATTGTTTCTGCGTCATGAGCCATGTTACAAACAGTCCACATCAACCCAAGCAAATATCACCAATCCACATATGTCCACCTATCAAGTCAACAAGTCATATATATCCCATCATTGTCCAGTTAGCATCTCATTGGATTGTCACCGTCAAGCGACACATCAAAGTCGCCAACTAGCAAATATCATCTACGGTCAGTGCCACATCGTCATCCACTAGCAGGTTTCTAGGCAGCACAAATGAGTGCTATATCACCATCCAGTGACATGTTTATAGACAGCATGTCACTGTCAGGTGTCAGCACCGCAGTTTGCCAATAATCAGGACAAGCTGGCAGCATGCTTGCTTTAGTTCAGTCATATAATCAAACTGACAGCATAAATATCCTCATAACTAGTCTTACTGATTCATGATAACATCACCTCCAAATCAGTTTTATTTCATGATACTGCAAATTATTTTTTTTATATCCAACTTGTCTTTTCAGTTATGATTTGCAAATTTAATCCGATACATTTTGTTGAGTTTGAGTTAACCTGTAGAAACGTCAAGAGAATTAACAGTAATGTGTTGGAATATATCAAGGTTAATGCTCGTCTGGGATAATTAGAAATCTTGGTATTTAAATATTTGTTTAATTTTAAGTACCAAAGTTGCCTTGTAAAGACTCACCTGCTCGTAGATGGACTGAGGTCATCCAAGTCAAGCAAAATATCCCAGAGCAGCATGATTATTGAATGCAACAGTTGGCCGTTTAAAGAAACAACAGATGCTGCAGTAGGTATTAAAGCATCTGCCGCAACAGCTCTCACATCATCATCAGGATCTTCAAGCCCAGCTTTACATGCCGGGAGGACACAGCCAAGCAACTCTGGAAGCATCTCCTGTTATCATTGGAGAATCAAATTAGCAACAAAAACATCATAGTCTGAAGAATGTATACAGCAAGAGAATACTAAGATGAGTAAACAAAAGCAGTTGAGCTTGGAAACTTCAGCAGGTAACATATGAGACCATACTGCCAACTCTGCAGGACTAAAACAATTTATCAAGTAACAGTTCTTCAACCCCCTGATTGTATTTAACATATCCACCCTCAAAGAAAACGAAGGATACAAAAGATCAAACTGCAATGTTCTAAAGGTAGTGTGTAATCAATCTCGGAAAATACCATACAAACCGCATCATCAAAGCAACTTTAGATCCAACTAATAGAAAGCAAAAGTAAATGCTGGAGACTGAGTTGCTTTATTTTCTGACTCTCTTAAAAGGGCATAGAAAACAGCATCGATACATCTTCTCTGTACAAACCATAATACCTACTAAAAAGGATAAAAGAAACTAATACAAAGAAATAACTTTCTTTGACCATCCTAGGTATTTCATTGGCCAAGATAAGCTTAACTACAGCAAAAATAGCAACGAACAATCCAACTTCATCCTTTCATTCCTCTATACACTCATACATATGATTTTCCAAGTAGCATTGTTTTCTGTTTGTAAGATCCCTCTTAACCATGTTTCTAGGTGACCATAATCGAATAATGAAAATTCTGAGTCAAAAACTTGAGCACAAACAACTTCACTACACAAAGTTCGAAGTCAAATTGCATACAACACTTAGATTTATTAAGGCAAGAAGCCAGCAGAATTCAGAAAGATTCAGCAAGCACACCATCCAATAGATTAAGATTTTACCTGCCGTACGGCAACCAGATACTTGATCCCCAAAAGACTCCCGTGACGAATCTCCCATTCCGGTCTACGCTGAAAAATCCAGAACAGCTAATTAAAACAGATGTCAAAAACTGTTCTGAGAGGGACACAAATCAACCATGTGCCGGTCCCAAATTGAAACCATTGTTAGAACTTGAAATACGAAACTTCAGATGATATTAAACCTTAAAATCTTAAACTGTTTAATAGAGGAGAGACTTAATAGTTACGGTAGAGGAGAGACTTATATTAACACAGGTCTTTTAGCACACCCTCAAGCATACCAGATTCCTTCCTCAGCCAAGTACATTGAAAAATACTTTGACAGTGGGTGGCAACAAAGGCTCAAAATCACTCTCTATGCCATTGAACTATTGAGTCCACAACACCTGTTTAGGCAAACCTCAAGGGAGGTACGTATGATTAACCTCAAATAGTTAGGTTTGTAGCAATTAGCATGATCATCGAAGATCAATCCTGTGTTGTCTAATACTAGATGGGCCCACATGTTGGAGCATAAAAGCATTTTGCCTCAGGATAAAAAAGAGAAAAAGAAGTCACTTTGCAAAAGCAAGACCGAAATTTTTTCTTACATCCCCCCTCTTCACGCAACTGTCTTTACTTATATCACAGGAGATCATGACATTAAGCTGCTGATGCTATTGCTTTATTTCACATGGAAAAAGGAATGATTGACATTTTCGGTTAAAAGTTAGTACAATAGGAAATGTGTATAAAACTCTGTATCTCTTCACCTAAGTCAAACATTTTTAGCATTCCTACACAGTGGATCGGATAAATGGAGCAAAGGGAGTAATATAAGATATGGTAAGGCTTTAAAATTCTCAGTAATTGGTTCAAATGAAAGTGAATTGTAAGAAGAACAACACGCATATTAGTCCATCTCGATAGGAGATTACTAGCTAGAACGAAAGCAGTATCAACTACTATGCAAGTTAAAAATCTTAAAAGCCATACTCAGTGTGCAACGAAAGGCTGAGCTTGGTTCATATTTACCTGCATCTGCAGCAAGATATTTAGTGTCTCATGAACTAGAGTAGGATGCATGTACTTCAGCACAGCGCCTAAAGCTTGTGCACAAGTCTCACGAACAGGAGCCACAACTTGATCCGACACATAGTCTCCAAAACTGTCAATGGAAAAAAAAACAAAGAATTGGGGGGTGAGGTGGGGTGTATGTCTGTAACCTAGAGAAAAATAACCATTCTTATCAGTAATTATGAAATCAAGGGGGAAGCCCAGCAGTAGTACAGCAAAGTTGCATTCCGTAACTGTCAACAGCAAAAGAGCAGAAATTTTTTTGGGGGAGGGGGAGCAGAAAAAGAATAATCTTTTATGCAGCTTCTGTTCCTGTTTGGTATTCTCAAATGTTTTATAGACTAATAAATTGCTTTCTTCCTTTTCCTTTCTTTCATTTTTTTGTGGTGGGTTTGGGTGGGAGCTGTTTGAGAACAAAACTAAGCTCAAAGATACCAAATCAAGGAAGGAAAGACCATACCGATCCAATGATAAGACACACAAGAAACGAATAGCACAATCTTGAAGAAATTCACAATTCTTAAGCCAAGAATGCCTAGCCAATTTAACCAAGTTCATCAGCTCACAATTCTCAGGAACGTTTTCTAGAATATCCATCTTTTCCAACGAAGCCTTATCCACGCCACCTTCCTTCTCCGCGGATATATCATTACCCAGGCTTCCACCACTGAGATGAGATTGAGTCTCCAACTTAACAGAACCAATGCTAAATTCAACATTAGCCTGTTCAATAGCCAAACTCAATCCAGCATCTTCCATTTTCACATTAACACCACCCGGATCACCATCCCTGCTGGTACAGACCATTGTATCCATCGCCAAATAAGATGCACCTTCAGGTTCAACCTTCAGTTTCTTTGAAACTGACTCTAACTCATCAGGTGGAACTTGCATATTCAGATCAATTGGTCTTTCCCTTTTGATAGTATTCTCGTCTACCCTATCTTCCATTTTAATATTTAATGCACTATCACATCTCAAGTCTGGAATGATAACTCCTGCATTAGCACCTTGATGGGTTAAGATCTCTCTCATAGCCATGACACTGCCATGACGAACCTCCCATACTGGAGAAGAAATCAGAAACAATTATCACACAAGAAAACCATGAAAAGAATCAAGCGCAAATGCATAATGGAAGTTGCTTACAAGGATCAAACATATCAAGGATGAGTTGCTCAACAAAACTCTGAAATGGCCAAATCTTATCTCCGTCACTCTCTAACCCATCTTCATCAGAGATGTTTTCACCAAGTAGCTGCAGGAACAATAATTCAAGATTTTGATATTTACAGTTTATAATATAGAGAAAATTTGATAATTGCTAGAGCACATGCTTTTGAATGCAGAAGGATGTGAAATGATATACACAAATTTACCAAGAATACTAAACCGGAAATTTAACAGTTGATGATTGGCCATTGCCATGAGAAAAATAATCGTTTGAAACTGAGGGATAGTTGATTAAATGATTGAAACAAAACATCTTATCCGATCCACAAGATGATTTCGATTGATCTTTACGGGAATACTAGAGCCGTAACTCTATTGATCATTAAAACTGTTTCTTCCTTGCTTGGATGAAGTAATACTGATTGTTAAAACGGAAAAGTTCCTCTTTCTTCATCATACCATCAATTCTATACAACACCCAAACTCTCTGTAGGTCATACTGTCAATGAAGAAAACTCTGTTAGTTGTACATCCATACCTTCAATTCTAAATGACTGAACAGCTAAAATTTATCCGCTAATACAGCTTCAAAACTACATTACACCTCCCAACAAACCACTAACAGTTAAACTTTTAGACAATGGTGCCACAACTTGCATACATGACCTCAACTTAAACTAGCCAATAAACAACTAATTCACCCCGCCAGCTTTAATGTCAAATTTTCAAGGCAGTTATAAAGTTTAATGCCAATTAACCATACCTTCAATTCTATACAAGTAGAACAGTTTAAAGTACCCATTTCTACTGTTTCAAAACTCTCCTAAACCTACCGAAATAATCAATAGCTCAAATTCACCAGTGGTGCCAACTTTTGCATATATGATCTCAACTGTAATTAATAGCTAACCAACTTACTCCACCCACGACCTTTAATTACATTTTCACAGGACAACGTAACTCCCAGATTCACTGCACCATACTAGCTTTAGGTGGCTCTCCAACTTATCAGCTCCACATCAACATCCTCTACTTTTGATCTCACTCCAACTCTAAACAAGTTTATGTCCAGTTTGTCTCGAGTTTACATTGCAGGCAGGAATCATGAAGCCTAAACAGGCTTCCAGATATCAAGAAATATGAGCTCCTTTTGCAGCAGCACTGCAAAGCCTGAATAGGACATCAGGGCAAAGGAAAGAGCAGCATAGGTTCCTAGCAAAGGGAGCACCTAAAGTCTTCCAGAAATCACAGAGAAAATTATCTAAGAAAAGCCTGCATTCCTAAACTTAATCCTGAAGTAACCGCTCACAGGAAAAGATTGCAAGTTGCACTTTGATATTAATTCACTAGCAATGTATATCAATTTGTAAAAGAAAGGATGCACCAAACAGATGGACTTACTAGAAGCAAGGCAAAGCAGCTAAGGATAACTAATCGAAGGAAAGGTCAAACTAAAAGTAGATACAGTTATGCTGCAAAAGTATAATCCTGGACAGAGACCTCGAGACCTAGACTTTTCTCAGACTAATGAACTAACTTAGGTTCGACAGCAATTGTACAAAGACAACCAAGGAATTTCAAAGTTCCCAGACTATCAAATTTATTAAGAATCTAAAAGCAAGATAACATCACGAAAACACCACAACATAGCATTCATTGACAGTGAAAAGATAAAACAAATCCCCGAGTACGATGCGCATAGCCGCATATAAGATACACCCTTCAAGACTGCACTGAAATCAATCCACAAATGAAATAAGAAAAAAGAAAACTAAAATATATCAATAGAAAACAATACAATCATCTACTAGTTAGGATATCCGATATCCTGTAAACACTAAAAGTTCATGAACAAAAAATTAACAGGACTCTTTTAATATGAAGAAATTTTCCCTCCATTACACGCATTGATATCTTTCTCCAACATACAATGTATGATAGGAGAGCGAGCAAATACGAATTTTGAATCTCAAACGACAAAGAAAAACAAGAAAAAGAGATTATAGGAGAACCCAAAAAGATGAAGATACTAGAAGAAAATAAAATTTCAGTATGTGAATGAAAATACACATGCATATTGATGTTAGTAGCACCTTGTATCTGAATTATTTAAGCGTACAGCAAAGTTAGGATATCTTGTAACCTTATTAGAGCTCGATATATCGGGACACATGCCCCTAGGAGATATTATATCTTGTGATTGTGGAACTTCTGTATCTCCATCCTTATTCCATCCTTTTGTTTGGTCCTTTGAACTTATTTTTGCTTTCCGCTTCAGCAAATTTAGTTCCCTTGCACTGGGCCTCCGAGATCTGACACTTGGTACCATTTTTGCAACAAAATGCCGGATATTGCCGACAGGCCTTGATGAATAATATTGAGTAGCAACACCATTTACTGGAGAATTAGCTCTCTGCACGATCAGGTCCTCATCCCTTATCATTTCATTGACATCCATGAACTGCTCGCACACATCTAATCCTGATTACGAGAATGACTACCTGTTAGTTTGCAAATAATTTATTTATTTAGCCACATGGGAGAGAGAATAAGAACCACACCGCTACATTAACTAACATAGAAGAGAGAGAGCCAAGGTCTAGATTTCTCATGTGAGAAGAAAATAGTTATCATCTAAAAATTGGTTATAATAAAGTCAATCAAGAAAAATGAGAGAGATAAAATTGAAGTAGCAAGCACGTTCCCTATGAGAACATATTTCCACTAGCGAATTCTAGTTAATTGGACTAAGTAGAACCATGGACCAGTTCTTCTAACTTAGATGCAGCATTTACAATTTAGTATGCTAACATGCACTTAGACAGCGCAGGCTCCAGAGCCAAGCAGTACCAATAACTGAACCAGTAAATGTTGAGGCTACTACACGCTGCTATATATACCATTTACTGATGTTGAGGCCACCTATAAGTGCATGTGCGAGCATGCCGATGCGAACAATTTGACCTAAATGATCCAAAGAACTATCATCATCGGAATGCTCGCACATGCACTTATGGGTGATTAAGTATGTAACTGAAAATCAGGAAATTAGTTATTAAACTCACACAGCTTTGCTTCTTTCTCCCACATGCAGGTGGTCAGGTGCGTAACTGAAATTCATTCTATGAAGTACTTCGTAATAAACTCAGATAGATGCATAACTTCTTCCTCCCACTGTTGCCCAAATCTAATCACACAAGAGAAATAATAACTATCATCGACCACCCATAAAGAAATATTTTCTAGCGGTTTCTACGAAATTTACATGGTAATCGCGGTCACAAATACAGAAAACTGCAACAAATTCTAAAAATTGGCATTCGATTGGTTGGAAAAAAAATAAATGACAGCATCAATTTCATTTGATTCGTCTCCAACATGCGTGGAAGTCCAAGGATAACGGTAAGGAATGGCTACCTAAGGAATTTCCAATTTACTCCCTAACTAGCCCCCCCCCCCTCCTAGTTTTACTAAAATTACTTGAAATGCGTTTGGATAACATCCTTTTTCGATTGGGTATGGCTTCAACTATTCCCGCAACTCGTCAATTAGTTAACCATCGACATATTTTAGTTCGTCTCCCCCCCCCCTCCCCCACCCCAAAAAAAAAAGAACGTACGCAAATGTTGACGTGGAAACCAGCATTAGGGTTAAGATTACTCTCAGTGAATCCAGAGAGTTCTGAAGACAGCAGGTGAAGCAATAGAAAAGGAGGCAAACAATGGAAAAGATGCTTGCATCGCTACCAATTTGAACAATGTCAACAAGATAATCCTTGGATAGTGTCTCAAAAACCTCAGGTTTATTAACTGGCAAACGCTCATTTCGGGTTTATCTCAAAATTGCGTCCAATTTTCTAAAAGAGAAACCAATTCTCAACAAAATTCAATATTCTTTTACTTTTAATTGTCAAGAAGGTACTTTTTTAAATAGACTTTTGTATCCACTTTCATCCAAACACAGTAAAACTCGAATTCTTATCTTAATAACACCTATGTTGCGCAGACTCTCCAAAATACTGCCGCACCCGTGTCGGATTCTCCAAAAATACACTGCTTTTGGAGAATCCGACACGCACCCGGTGATATTTTCGGAGAGTCCGAGCAACATAGTGTAACACTATACAAGCAATGGGACCCCAAACTTACGAGAAGAGAGTAGGTGAACATATTACTGCACAAATGAAATCCACAACTTAACTTCGAAAACTACGCAATCAATCTTGAGTAGAAATCCGTTTGTGATCAACTGCAACTACGCACCCAGATCAAACTGCCAATGTGCCAGACCTACTTATCCAAGGAGAATTGCTAAACCATACACAATAGATTTGTCATTCTCCCTGACTGATTATAGCACTCAATGTCACCTTCATATCACAAATCCTAGATCTTCTGAATCTTCTCCAATCAACCCATGGCATGCATTCACCTTCTCCCAATACTTGCTTTTTTTTCCATACTGTAGGCTTATCTCAATAAAACCAGGACAATGATAAGGTAAAATAAACCAAGACAGATTTTTAATGGCAGGTCTAATTAGAGCGTCTCTTCGAACATAGTTTGTACCATTTGACAACACTTCCCTACAGCCTGCACTGTTTTCAGGCCCGTTTTACACTCAACCAATTTTAGTAGTTTCCATACCACAAACACACAAGCAGCACTTCAATCTGAAATCTTTTTATTTTATTATAAAGTGGTTTTAATGGCATACAAATAATTAGCTATCAACAGCCTTGGTCAGCTAACCAGCTATTGATGTGAACTCACCCAATCGACGTCGCAGGTTTTGTTTCTGGCGGGCCAATCGCTCCCTTGAATTCTTGCTATTGTCCATGGGAATATCATACTCCTGAATGAAGACAATATAAAGCATCTGAGTAATGCACTTGCATACAATTCCAATATCGTACAAAAGAACAAAATTCAAAAAAGAAAAAGAGCACAAAGAATTCACTAGAACAAGTAGGGCACACATTCCGGAATCCAGGACATTGGCTTTTAATTTGTGCATTTGTCTTCAGATAAATGCAAACATTATGTAGGATCAATCTACGTCCTCATAAATGAAGGATCAACTGTCTCCTAATTCTCCCATAAGGATTTCAATCAATCAATTACTGCTACCAAGAGATGATAGAATCGGCATCACCACCTTGTACCTCATTTTCTTCCATAGATGATAGATGTAGTCCTTAACGCATTAACAATTTTGATTAAGAATATATAAGTATACCAACTAAGAGTCTACTCTTTGATGAGATTTTTCTGAGCTGAAACATCATTCTCAAAGACAACAACACCGCAAAGTCTTATAACTTACAAAGCTTGCAGTTCTTCCTCATCTTTTAAAATAGCTAATTCCTCCCCTAGATTATTGGTGGAAGCTCGAGTATTAATTCTGGTCCAGGAACAAATTTACCATATAATTCAAATTAGAAGGATATTCTTAGAAAGGAAATAAAGCAGAAGCAAAAAAGAAAACCAATAATTAGTGTCAATTTCTCAGTAAAGGAGACATTTCCCGTTATGTCAAAGAAGAAACTCTGGCATTAAGTAGAGCTCCGGAACTCAATTCCAAGACATTAAAAATATGTACACCTTTTGCATATTATCCCCTTTCGATATTAGTGACTTGAACTCACCTCTGTGCAATAGGGAAATGGATTAACCACCCTCCTATGGTCAAAAATGTCTTGCGAATTACCACCCCTACACTGACACTCCTAAGTTGTGCTTAACCCAATTAGGTTAGGAATAGGCTAACCATCCGTTAGTTGTCTAAAAACTACTCGTCAACATTAACTTGTGCTTAACTCATTATATTCTTTCATCTTTCTCAAAAAACACTATTGGTCTTTCTTTTAAAAATATTGGAATGCTTCCACATTTGCATGTTAAGATATTATCTCAAAAAAAAAAAAAAAAAAAATATATATATATATATATATATATATTAAATGGTATTACAACACTAAACAGTGTGTTAAAAATTACAAAATGTGCATCCTCGATAATATCTAACATGGAATCTACCCGTGTAAAGGCGAAAAGCTCTAAAAAGCGTTGTAGGTCTATTAGGGCTTTAAGCACAAAGCACGCTTAAAGTGTTCCTACATTGCAAGATAACTTATCATATTTGGAGCTTGTTTTTGCTATTTCGGGCATAACCTGGACAATGAATCACTCCACTCTGGATTTCTTACATAGCTGGAGAAGAGATGGTTTCGATAGGAAGACACACAAGCTTTCGAACACTATTCCCATGGTTTGATGGACAATTTGGACCGAGAAACAATAGAATATTTTAAGGCAAACTTAGCAACATACACAGCCTTAAACACAAATATATTTCTTTGGTAGCTATTGGTGCAACATGGCCTTTGTAAATGATGTAGATTCCAGTGTTATCAAAGGCTGAATTAACGAACCCTGAAGCTCAGAAAAGCTCAGGGAGATTGCTTCCCCTTGCTTAAGCTGCGCTTCAATGTAAGACAGGTACTAAGACATGCGCCTCATCCCATGAGTTTTATGGTGAATCAAGTGGCACTAAACAACAAATATAATCAGAAAATAAATGTATTAGCTGTTAAGGAAAACATTATAAAGTTTTTCCACCCTTATATAAAGCTTGCATATTGTAAGGTAGTCAAGCGATTTTTCACTTTTTTGTGGGAGAGCATGGTTCTAGTTTAGAGCACTATATCCGCTCCCTCTTCTCCTTTATTATCTTATTCTCTAATTTTATTACTTCTGTTGTTTCTTTTGCTTTAATTATCTTTCTATTTCTGCTGTCAATATTTTTTTACTTCAGTATTTTCATCATAGCTTCTTTACTCTTGTACTTTCCAAACATGTTTTCAAAATGTTTTATTTGAGCCGAGGGTCTATCGGAAATAGCCTCTCTACCTCACACAAGGTAGGGATAAGGTCCGCGTACACTTTATCCTCCCAGACACTACTATCACTCCACTATCACACTGGTTATGTTGTTGTTGTATATAAAGCTTGCATGTCCCTCTCTCCAAAATGCATGTGTAAGAGCCAAAGGTACAATCAATGCTTTGTACCTCCTCCTACTCCTTAGGCCTAGGTAAGCCCCAAGGGCTCAATTGTTGCAAGCATTCGCTGGTACATTTCGAAGACATTTAACACGTCCAACACAATAGGTAGTGGTAACTGCAGCCAGGAACCTTCAGCATGCGCCAAAAGTTAACCTAAAACAAAACACATGCCTCAATTGTACAAATTCATGTTCCAACCCTCACAACTCTCATGTTCCTTTTTCTCTAAGTACTCACGTACATGCCAAAAGAGCTCCATCCCCGTGATTAGTTATAACAAGATACAAGATTATAAACTGACTTTGAAGTGCTCAGAAATTTTTTATAAGATCATTAAGATGCACCTCTAAGATGACATGCTGTCAGTACCATCTGCAATCTAGTAATTGCAGAAATAAGCTTTCAATTGAATCATGGGTTAAATTTTAACCTGTCTAACTTTTGTATTTTCGTTCTATCAATATCGGTCAGGTAAAATAGCATGATGGGGTAGTCCTCATTACTGAATTTAATAAGATGCATTCACAAATGCCATCTTTTCTAAGAATTAGGTGGCATGCTACAAGCTTCACGCAATCAGAAGACGACAACCAAAATAAATTGAGAAAAAAACTGTTTTTTAATGTCCCATTGACAAACTCCATTAATAAACAACCATAGAATCCAACATAGAATCTCAATAACTATAAGCAACATTTTATCAAAAATTTCCTAATGCATTCCTAATGAGGAAGCATGACAGCTGCCAAGGTCAAAAGGAACAAAAGGGTACCTGTCCTGCAGACGCCAATAGAGCCCCAAACTCTAGTACTTTGTTCAAGTCAAAACTGCAGGCATAAAATACAAAACTCAGTGATCTAACAATGCAAGAATACCATACCTTTCTCGGCCTTTTAGCTAAGATCAAGTGTAGTAACAATGCAAGAATACCAATGAACTATATAAAAGAGCAATCAAATACATCTCTGCAGCCAAATAGCTTCAAAAGAAAATATGGAGTATATGATGTTGTATCAAGATAAATACAAAATGTGCAACCTTCTAAATGAGGTCCCTCCTATTTTAGGATAACATTTAGGCCAAGCTACCAATTCTGCAACATTGCTTGAGATCCCTGCTTCAGACATTTTCACCTCTACAGATGAATAGACTTCAGCCAGAGATGTATGTTTAACATTTTCAGCAATTGATCCAATGGCATGAGCAGCAGCAACTCTGGTGTCCCACTTTTTACTCCTAAGATATTGCGAAACCTACACTCAAAAGGGAATTATCGTGACCACTCAATGTTGTACACGAAGAATCTTCCATTCAACATCAAGACCATATTTTTTCAACAAATAGAATAACCTAAGAATACAAGAGAAAGAACATGTCCAAGTTGAATCAATACACAGCAGCAGTTCACCATCCAGGTAAAAGGAAAGTTTTGCAACGAAAATAGCTCGTAATTTACAGACCAAAGCATGGGCAGAAGACACTTAACAAGCAAAGAAGCTACAAATGTCATTGTTTATTGAAATCCCTAAGTGATGAGCGACTTAAGCTACAAGAATAAAACAAGAGTAGAAGCCGGTCTCTGTGTGTTTTTTCCTTCGCCGCTAAATATAGTGTCCCACAAACGTCAATGGACCTAACCGTATAAGGTGGTTCATAAAGGACTCAAAATGTTGAGAGTTGATTGTGTAGTGGATCCCTCGCCAACAGGTAATTCCTCCTCTCTTCCAATCTTTGTTGCCCTCTCTCACTTAATATTCTGTTCGTCATTTTGTCTACACTTCTCTGACTCCACTACACTCTTGGTACCCGATCTTCTTCCTGCTATTCTATTGTCAAAAATGTTTTGTTAAGCAATAACCATCTCGCAAGTCCACTATTTTCTCGGAAATTTCTTCTTGAATATTTCTAATTTTGTTCCACCAGAGGTTGATCAACAATTCCTCTGTACTTTCATCCTTTTGAAGAAAAAAATGAGCGACAATCTCAATCCGAACAGCATTTGATAAGGGAGGCAAAAGGAGAAAAGAAGAGAAAATCATTTCTGTCATACGAGCCAGCCATTAAAGCATCTATAAAAGGTTTTAGGTTTAGGGTGTGTTTGTAGGGAGGAAAACATTTTCCGGAAAATGTTTTCCAATTTTCCCATGTTTGGTTGGCTTAAATATTTTGGAAAACATTCTCCTCGTGAATTCATTTTCCTCCAATTGAAAGAAAATATTTTCCCTACCAAGAGAAGGGGATCCAAAACTCTTTCTCAACCTTCCCCACCGTATTCCCCATCCCCACCAACCCAC
>MU785769.1:42487-99619 GCA_026770625.1 Nicotiana glauca
CTGGGATATCGTCCCGTAGTCCCAAACGTAAATATGCAGGGAGAGATATCCCGGAATACCGTTCCGTATTCCCAAAGTAAATATACAGTACTGGGGGATCTCCCGGAATGTCGATTTGTAGTCCCAAAGTAAATATGCAGTACTTGGCCTGGAATATCGTTCCGTAGTCCCAAAGTAAATATGCAGCACAGTCAATATGAACAACAGTTATATCAAGAAATTTGCAGTTTAAACTAAGTTTACATTTAAGGAAAACAAGACATTTCACTAGAACATGCTGCACAGAGTTCAAATAGACAGTTTAACATGTAAACATTCTTTTATAATCTAATCGAGGCAATAACATATGCTAATGTAGTTCAACAAAGAAAAGAAGGTTAAGACTTAGTAAAAAAAAGAGTTTTACAACAAATAGCCCATGTAAGCACTCATCACCTCACGTATACGACACTCATATATCAAATAATACCCAAATCCCAAGGGGAGTTCCCCCCCCCCCCACAAGGTTAGGCAAACCACTTACCTCGAACCAAGCTCAAATCAATCTGAAATCACGCTCTTGCCATGAGTATCCAACTCCGAGTGGCCCAAATCTAGTCAAATCAATTACATAACATAAATATTACTATAAACAACTAATTTAGCTAACGATATCAAAGCTAAGACAAGAAAATAGAAAACTGCCCAAAAATCCTCCTCAGACCAAAGTCTCGGAATCGGGTAAAATTCATAAATTATGAGCACTCGTGCACTCACGAGTTCACTCGAATAAAAATCATCCTAGTCCGACGTCTAATTCCCATTCAAACCTCGTATTTTCTATTGGGGAACCCTTTTTCCCATTTCCAAACTTCTACCCTTATATTCCTTAATTAGATGAGGAAAACAACAATAGATTAATGTAATAAGATCAAAATATAGTTAGAATTATTTACCCAATAGTTCTCCCTCAAAATCCCTCGAGAAATCGCCTCCCTCCGAGCTCTACATTAAATTTTGTGTTATGAAATTTCAAACCCTTGAAATGCTCTTTTCTGCCCAGTGATTTCCACATCTACAGTCTCGCACCTGCGAAAAAATCATCGCAGGTGCGAAGGTCACTTATCCGGGCTGGGGCCTCATCTGCGGTCCCGCACCTTCGTTCCCCAGCCGCAACTGCGGTCCGTGCTGCATAGGTCCATTTTTGCTTCTGTAACTACCCATCCGCTTCTGCGGCATCGCACCTGCGGCCTAATATCTGTAGGTGCGAAAATAACTGGTACAACAAAGCTTCAGCAACATGCCTAAGTACCAAACCGACGCCCCCAGAACCTCAACCAAACCTACCAACTAATCCTAAAGCATCATACGAACTTAGTTGAACCCGCAAATCACATCACACAATGCTAAAACTACGAATCACCCTCCAATACAACCTTAATAAACTTGAAATCTCAAAATTCTACAATCGATGTCGAAACCAACCAAACCATGTCCGACTGATCCCAAATTTTGTATAAGTCACATTCACCACTATGGACTTATTCCAACTTCGATATCAAAAATTCTACTATCAGCCTGAAACTCCAAAAACTCAACTTTTGTCATTTCAAGCCTAAATTAGCTACGAACTTCCAAAACACAATCCGGACACGTCCCTAAGCCCGAAATCACCCTACGGAGCTAACGGAATTCCATTCCGGAGTCGTATTCATACTGTTTCGATTACGGTCCAAATTCTAAGACTTAAACTCTCATTTAGAGACTAAGTGTCCCAAAACATTCCAAAACTCAAGATGAACCATCCCGTCAAATCACAATAGCAGAAAAAGATACGAGAAAAATAATTAATAGGCAATCAAGGCGTTAATTCTCAAAACGATCGTTCGGGTCGTTACATCAATAAATTATACATTATTGAATTAACCAAAATGGTATGTAATATATTATTTTAGTATATAGAGGATTGGTTCATTCCTTCAAAAAAAAGTTAGCAACAAAATATTATAGTTAATTACATACTCTTGAATTAATTATTGTATACCAGTACAGTATCCAATATACCTTTTTGGTATACGGTACGAATCTGTCTTTTCGATAGTTCAACTCAATTTCAATCCAAAATTTTAAAAAAGGACCCAATGAAAAAGTTTAAAAGGACCAAATTATAACAATATACTATTATATTATATTATATTATATACTGTAATAGTATATGTTGGAATGAATTGTACACCAAAATGATATATTTGTATACTATTTGGGTATATAATACAAATTCATCTTCTTCTCTAGTTCAACTATATTTCAACCCAAATTTCTATAATCTACTACAAAATCTCTACCAAATTGACTAAAACTTTAGCTACAACCTCCAATCAACTTTCCAAACAAATCCATGCATGATTGGATCAAAATAAGTAAAACTCAAACGAACCAAGTTATGAGTTTCAAGTTTCGAGGTCCTTCAATGGTGTATTTAAATTTTTGTGCAATAAATCTCCAAAAACCAACATCAAAGGTATAATATACACATCAAAGAACAATAACTAATGAATTTTAATAGTAAAACACTATAAACCATCAGATATGGCATTTTGAACTCATTCATATGGAGTTTCAATTTTTTTCAGATTTGAAATTACATCCATTATTTTTATGCGATAATGACTAACAATCAATTGAAAAGAAGATTATCACAGTGTAGTACTCTTGGCAACGTTGATGGAGGTTTATGATGGCATTTACATGATTGTGGATCTCAAATAGGAAGTAAAGATTATCAGATGGTTAAGCAAAACTGGGGATGGGTTGGCTGGCAATTAGTTTTAGTTAGAAAGGTATATATTATAATAAGTTTAACAATGGGTAAAGACGGGTAACTACTTTAATTTTAATAGGTAGATTATGTAGTTTCCTCTTATATCTATGGCCCAATTTTTTACAATGAATATGTTGATAAATTAGCTAGGATTGCTACTTTTTTGGCCGGTTATTAGAATTAAGCCATATTTTAAATTGTATCGGTGAAGTAATCACTCTTTAATACAAAAATAAAATATGAACATAAATACTCCTCTCTGGAACACGAAAAAACTCCAAGAACGAGTAATGGAGTTTGAACATTTAGCAGTCTAAACTTCATGAATTTTACATGAGTTTGAAAACCTCCTATAGATGGAAATTTGGTATATTATGCTGGAGTTTCTGAATTTTTCAAGTAAAACTGTCACGACCCCAAACAGGACCCAGTTGTGATGGCGCCTCTCTTGAAGACAAGGCCAGCTGACACAATTCACAAAACAACCATTTCTCATTAAAAGTTATTTTTATTCCATTTATAAACCATTAATCACATAATGAACATTTAAAAGAAAAAAAATGCAGAATAATTACACAAGCCCGATATACGGGTATCACTAGTCATGAGCATATACCAATGTCTGACTATAACAAGAGTTTAAAAATGTACTAAATACAGTAATAAAAAAATGAGAGGAAGGAAGCAGTGCTGCGAACGTCGTGCATCCGCCTTGCTAACTCTAATGACTCTGCGTCTGAGCAATCAACCCCCTACCGGGTTCCGAAATACCTGAATCTGCACACGTGGTGCAGGGAGTAATGTGAGTACTCCAACCCAGTAAGTAATAAGAGTAAATAAAGACTAAGCGGTAGGAAACGATGAATCCACATTTATGATAAACTCAATAAGCACAACAGACTTTCAAATCGGAATACGAGTCAATCGTCTCATTTAAAACTCAATTTTTTTGGTAAAAATCATTAAAAAAAATGCTTTCCAACAGTTTCAGTAGGGGTTCAACACTATGTATAATAAAATAGTTGAAAGGTATAATCGGCCCCTCGGGCAAAACATAGTTCGTATACAGCCCCTCGGGCAAAACAGAAATTTCACAAACCTTTTCATAACTTGGAAACTTCAGTTTAAATGGAAGATTATTTAAAACGTTTGTTCAACATTTTCAATAGAGGCTCGGTTTAAAGATGAGTGAAAGCAGTAATCAAATCAACATGTTTAATAGAACTCGCTTTAAAGAGGAGTGAAAACAGTAAGTTCATAAACCAGCCCCTCAGGCAAAGCATCACTCATGTACATGTATATATATGTAGCCCCTCGGGCAAGCCTCTCAGTCGCTCGTGAATCAACTCCTACCAATCAGCGCTCACACTTAGCACTCACACTCAATAGGTACCATATAGTAACTGCTGCGGCGCGCAGCCCGATCCATGTATTGATGCGGCGTGCAGCACGATCCATATATCTCGTCAACGACGCTCACTGGGGTTGTGCAGACTCCGGAGGGGCTCCTACAGCCCAAGCGCTATATCACTGCGACGTGCAGCCCGATCCAACATATCATTGCGGCGTGCAGCCCAATCCATATACATATATACATATATATTGCTGCGGCATGCAGCCCGATCCATAAATATATAATCCTCACAACCCCGCCCTCGGCCTCTCTCAGTCATTAACCTTACAATCAGACTCTCGATCTATCTCAGTCATCAACCTCACAATCAGACCCTCGGTCTATCTCAGTCATCAACCTCACGATCACTCGAACCATCAGTAAAATAGGGAACTTACCCCAAATATTTTTCACATTTTTAATAAATAAAGTGATAAAACTAATTTTAAACAATAAACAGGTAAAACATGACTGAGGATATGCTTTCAAAACAAATAGAGTGAGGGAAGATAGTGAAAATTCCCCTAAGGGTCTCAACAAGTCGGCATAAGGCCCCAAACATGGCATACAACCCAAAATATAATATAAATCTCTAGAACATGGAATATCATAAGATTTCAAATCAAATATGCGACTTAACAGTCGTACGGGATGAACCAAGTCACAATACCTAATGGTGCACAATTCCACGCTCGTCATCTCGCGTGTCCATCACCTTAAAGTAACACAACTATGTGTAATCCGAGGTTTCAAACCCTCAGGACAGTATTTACAATCATTACTTACCTCGATCCGGTCCAAACTCTAGCCCGCAATGCCTTTACCCTCAGGAATCGACTCCCGGATGCTCCAAGTCTAGCCACAATCAGTGCATAATTATTAAAATATGCTAAGGGAACGAAGCCCACTCGAAAATATCCAATTTACATAAAAAAATTCCAAAATTGCTCAAACCTGGCCCCATGTCTCGGAACTCAATAAAATTAACATCAATGGAATCCTCATCCTCTCACGAGTTCATACATACCAAGAACATCAAAATCCACCCACAAATAACCCTTAAGTTCCCAAATTTTAGGTCTCCAATTTCAAGTCCTAGTTCTTCAATTTTAGACTTAGATTTCATGATTTCTAGGTGGAATTCACATAATAATCGAGTTTTTAGTCCAGAATTCTTACCTTCAAACGTTTCCCCTTGAAACCCTCTTCAATCTCCTTCAAAAAGCTCCAAAAATGATCAACTATGGAGGACATAAACCTCAAAATCGCGGACAAGATGAGCTTAAAAACATTCTGCCAAGGCATAATTTCTTCTATGTGATCGCGGGAAAGCCTTCGCGATCGCGAAACACAAAAACTCAGCTCTCAAATTTAACCCTATGCGAACGCAATAAAATCCCCGCGAACGCAATGCTCTGCCATATTACTCTACGCGATCGCAGATAACTCTCAGCGTTCGCAATGAACAAATTCCAACTAAGACCCCCAGGTCCACTTTACTCTATGCGAACGCGACCTTAACTACGCGTTCGCGATCAACAATTTCACCCTACTATGCGATCGCATCTCCACTTATGCGAACATGAAGAACAAATGGACTGCTCCCTCCAAAAGCTTCTATGCGATTGCATGAACACCTATGCGATCGCAATGAACAAAAATGCCTGCAACTGAAGCCTGAAAATTTGCAACTCTCAAAACAATAAATTGATCCATTTAACCTCCCGAGGCCCTCGGGACCTCAACCAAATATGCCAACATATCCCATAATATCATTCAAACTTGTTCCAATCTTCGAAATATTCAAAACAATATCAAAATATCAAATTTACACCGGATTCAAGCCTAAGAATCCCAAAATCTTCTAGATTACGCTTTTGATCAAAACCCCAACCAAACCATGTCCAAATAACCTGAAATTTTGCGCACACATCCCAAATGACACAACGGTACTACTTCAACTTCCGGAATTCCACCGACCTCTATATCAAAATCTCACCTATCAACCGAAAAATATTGAAATCTCATCAATTCAAGCCTAAACCTTCCACGGGCTTTCAAAATGCATCCCGATCACGCTCCTAAGTCCCAAATCACCTAGCGGAGCTAGCCAAATCATAAAAATTCCAATTCGAGTTCATATACAAACAAGTCAACTCTTGGTCAAATCTTTCAAATTTCAAGTTTTAAACTGAGAACTGTTATTCCAAATTCATTTGGATTACCTGAAAACCAACACCAATGGTTTACATAAGTCATAACACATCACACGGGGCAAGTCATGCTCGAGAACTAGCAATCAAAGTGCAAAAGCTCAAAACGACTGGTCAGGTCATTACATCCTCCCCTACTTAAACACACGTTCGTCCTAGAACGTGACCAAAGTTGTTCCAGAAGCCAACTAATCACTGAATAACCTTACCATGCATATACCCGGGGGTGATCCCACGTCACCCTATCTCATATAAGTCCGATAACACAATGTTACTGAAATTTCACAATCCAATCTAGCCCATAAGCCTTAGAACCACATTTACACTTCCGAAATCATTCACAAAATCAAAATCTCATATCTATATTCAGAATAAACCCAAACCAGCTATAATACCCTATACCTGCAACCTTAGGTGCAATTACATGATAGACCACATAACTCAAACAATTGTATTGATAACTTCTAATTGCACACAACAACCGAATGCCTATATAAACCTCTCATCAACTAAAGTCTCATTCCAACACTTTCATATATTGCCAATGATAAATGAAACACGCAATAATCCATAACCATTTCTCAGATCAACCATTCATGAAGTCACTTCTCTTTTAGCAAGGACCATAGCAATTTCTGAGTCGAACCTCGATACTATCCTTCCAATATGCTGAAATCAAATCTGTTCGTATTCATTAATGCTTCCAACGATCTCATCTAATCCAACACACTACTCTGGTGACATAACACGTCAGTACAGGCTAAAGCCACAACTTGCACAAATTTTAGGTCTCCAATTACAAGCCCTAGTTCTTCAATACTAGGCTTAAATTCCATGATTAATTAGCTAGAATTCACACAAGATTCGAGTATTGAGTTCAAAAATCTTACCTCCAGGTGTTATCTCTTGAATCCCTCTTCAAATCCTCTCAAAGATCTCCAAAATTGCCCAAAAATGGTGAAAGTTAGCCCCAAAATCGCGAACAATGGCTATTTAAACATTCTGCCCAGACATCAAAAACCTTCTTCGCGAATGCGGTCAAAGCCTCGTGTTCGCGAAGCACAAACTCAAGTTGGCCAATTCTTCCTTCATCACGATCGTGACAATCACTACGCGAACGCGAAATATTGACTTTCTAACTCACTGGAATGCGACACCACCTCCATGAACGCGAAGAACAAGCACCCTGAACCTAGCTGCTCACCTTCCTTCTATGCGAAAGCGGCATGAACCTCGTGAGCGCGATGCATAAGACTCCAGCCGTTTGCGAACGTGAAGTCTTTATCGTGAATGCAAAGGCTAATTCCTTAGCCTCACCAGCTTACTCTTCGCAAACGCGAGGACCTACTCGTGAACGCGAAGGTCAATTTTCCTAAAGTCCTTCAGCAGTTTTCTGCAACTTTTCAAAATATGAAATGGCCCGATTGACCACCCGAAACTCACTCGAGGCCTTCGGGACCTCAACCAAACATGCCAACATATCCCAAAACATCATTCAAACTTTTTCTAACCTTCGAAATGCTCAAAACAATATTAAAATATCAAATTTGCATCGAATTCAAGACTAAGAATTCCAAAATCTTCCGAATTACCCTTTTGATAAAAAAAACCAACCAATCCACGTCCGAATGACCTGAAATTTTGCACACATGTCAAAAATGATACAACGGAGCTACTGCAACTTTCGAAATTTCATTCCAACCCCTATATCAAAATCTCACCCATCAACCGGAAAATACCAAAAATCTCAATTTCGCCAATTCAAGCATAAACCTTCCACGAATTTCCAAAATGCATTCCGATCACGCTCCTAAGTCCCAAATTATCTAATGAATCTAGCTAAATCATAACAATTCCAATCCGGTATCATATACAAATAAGTCAAAACTTGGTCAAACCCCTTCAAATTTTACGCTTTAACATGAGAACTGTTCTTCCAAATTTATTCCGATTACCCTGAAAACTAAAACCAACGATTTACATAAGCCATAATACATAGCACGGGGTAAGTCATGCCCGAGAACTAGTGAGCGAAGTGCAAAAGCTCAAAATAACCGGTCCGATCGTTATAAATTTTTGGGCACATGCATATGTATTGTAATTGGATACTTGATTTGGACTGAGATTGTGGTATGAAAGGCAAGATTGTGCGGTTAAAATACAGTTATAGCACAGGAAATGATGAACAACGACAATAACAAGAAGCTAGTAAAATTCCACTAGTGGGGTCTGGGGAGGGTAGAGTGTACACAGACCTTACCCCTACCCTGAAGGAGTAGAGATGATGTTTTCGAAAGACCCTCGGCTCAAGAAATGAAAAAGATAAAAGGATACAATATTAGTATCTCTACAAAAATCATATGAAGAATAGGAACAACATAAAATCCAGAAGAAATATGCAAAGTATAAGCGATAGCTAGTAAATATGTCCTGCACTGAAAAGCAAAATAGCAAATAAAATAATAAATAAATAAAAACCTACCAGACCTGTCTCATAAAGATACAAAGGCAAGAATCAACTACCTCATAACCTATAACCCTAATACTCGACCTCCACATTTTCCTATCAAGTGTCATATCCTCGAAAATCTGAAGCCTCATTATATCCTGCCTGATCACTTCTTTCCAATACTTCTTATGCCGCTCTTTACCTCTTCTCACGATGAACAACAACAACAACAACCCAGTAATTTTTACTAGTGGAGTCTGGGGAAGGTAGTATGCACACAGACATTACCCCTACCTTGAAGGAGTAGAGAGGTTGCACATGATATGATGAACGAATACTTAATTATATGCGAGTTATCAGACTTCTTTTTGCGCTTGGGTATTGTACCATCCCTCTACAATCAAGTTATTAACCATTTTACTTTGGGCCTTGTAAGTATGGTCGTTACATGGATTGTGTGGCTGATATATGGACTTCTTATCGGGTTTCAGTGATACAAGGATTTTGTATCTGGGTACATGGATGTTGTACCGGTCATGGTAAAAGGTAGAGTCTCGAGCATGTATAGACATCCTTGATTCATTTAGAAGCATTTATTTAAATGATAATTGTTGCATGTCACATGTATATGCTAGTTGGGAGTCTTGAATCTATTAATTAAAGACATCCCATCTTTAAATACTATATCTGAGCAGCGTTTTGATTGTCTCTTAAATTGAAAAAAGCATGTTTTATACTTTCCAATGGTTGATATCATTGATACTTGTTATTCTTGAGACTAATTACTATTTTCGGTTTCAGGCTCTGTTATTTGTATCTGTGTTGTAAGTATCTTGATGCCTATATCCTCGCTATTACTTTTTTGAGGTTAGACATGACACTTACTGGGTACTGACCATGGTGTACTCATACAAAGCTTTTGTACATCTTTTTGTGCAGATCCTCAAGTGGGTTCTAGCTAGGAGCCTCTTGTTGAGCTTAGGAAATTATTTAGAGACTTAGGGCGAGTTGTACCTCACGGATTAGTTTTGCAGTGCCTGAGTCCATATTCTTATTTATCTTCTATTTATTTTTCTTCCTCTTAGACAATTTTGATTATGTATTTAAACTTATATTTATTCAGTAGTTGCTCGTGTACTTATATCACCTAGTGCTTTATGGGGGAGGGTTGTACTGTTTTGGTCATGTTCAGACCATGTTATGATTGTATAAGATGTTGTACTGTTCAAATTTATGATATAACTTTGTTAATTAAAGAAATCTATACTATATTATGTTGATTGTGAGTTGGCTTGCTTAGCAAGGACGGCTAGGCACCATCACGATCTGGGCTAGGACTTTGGATTGTGATAAGTTGGTATCAGAGATCTAGGTTCTAAGGGTCTCACGAGTCACGAGCAGGTCTAGCAGAGTCTTGTGGAACAATACGAAAACATCTGTATTTATCTTCGAGAGACTACGGGATATTAGGAAATTTCCCTTTCTTGATTTCTTATCGTGCGATTATCTCAACTTGAAGCATATATTTTTAGTTCCCAGATCTTTTGTACATCTTTTTGTGCAGATCTTCAAGTGGGTTCTAGCTAGGAGCCTCTTGTTGAGCCTAAGATATTATTTAGAAACTTAGGGCGAGTTGCACCTCACGGATTCGTTTCGCAGTGCCCGAGTCCATATTCTTATTTATCTTCTATCTAATTTTCTTCCTCCTAGACAATTTTGATTATGTATTTAAACTTATACTTATTCAATAGTTGCTCGTGTACTTATATCACCTAGTGCTTTGCGGGGAGGGTTGTACTGTTTTGGTCATGTTCAGACCATGTTATGATTGTATAAGATGTTGTACTGCTTAAATTTATGATATAACTTTGTTAATTAAAGAATTCTAGACTATATTCTGTTGATTGTGAGTTGGCTTGCTTAGCAAGGACGGTTAGGCGCCATCACGACCTGATCTAGGACTTTGAATTGTGATAAGTTGGTATCAGAGATCTAGGTTCTAACTATCTCACGAGTCACTAGCAGGTCGAGCAGAGTCTTGTGGAACAATACGAAAACATTTATACTTATCTCCGAGAGACTATGGGATATTAGGAAATTTCCCTTTCTTGATTCCTTATCGTGCGAATTTATCTCAGCTTGAAGCATATATCTTCAGTTCCCTCCTACTTGTTCGTACGCAATGTTGAGCACGCGATATCAGTTGAGGTCCGGAGATTTGTGGTGATGTGGCGCATGCGGTGTGCGATATTTTTTCCCTATGTTAAGGGTTGACTACTATCATTGCTTTGTGGAGGGATTTTCATCAATAGCCGCCCTAGTGTTGTTATAGCCTATGTATTTTGGACCTTACATAGCATATCGTGATGCTTCACGTGTTGGTTTTGTTACGGTGTTAATGCAGAGTGGTAGAGTGATTGCCTACATATCATGGCAGTTAAAGCCCTGTGAGGAGAACTATATGGTTCATGATTTGGAGTTTGACATTTGTTCTAGTAGAGGAGAGGCTTTTGGGCTATAGAAGTTCCGACCTTGGTTTTTACATTTGCGAGGTTGGGCATCTCTGAACATAGTGTGAGCATGTGATTTTTGCCCTGTAAAAGATACTCCTATAAAATCCCAAGAAAAAATAAATTTTTTGTTAATTGTTTGCCATTTTAGGAATTTTTATAGAATTTTTTTAATTGTTTGTATTTTTCTGTGTATGTTTAATTTTTATTTAGATCATGAAAAATACCAAAAATATCATGCATCGCATTTAGGATTTTGTTTTTACATTTTTAGAATCAGTCCGTAATTATTTGCTTTATAAAATTTGAAAATCACAAAAAATAGCTCATTTTTATATTTTTGTTTTAATTTTTATTTTATTGAGTTTTCCCCTTTTAATTTATAATTAATTGATGTTTATAATTTTTATAATTAGCTAATTATTTTAGTTTCACTTTTAGATAATTTAGGATTTTTAATTATTAGGATTTTTTTTAAAATTTTTAAAAAAAAAGAAATTGAAATTAAAAGAAGAGAATTATAAGGGAGTTAATTTTCTGAATTGGACCAACTTCAATCTCCCAAATCAGCCCAAATTTTGCCCAAAACCTAGGTCCAATCCCTGCCAATCCCGGTCCAGCCTTCCCTTACCCGCAAACGGTCGCGTTTTGATAACACCACATCACAGCCGTTGGATTTTAATCATCCAATGACTCAAAACTCACAAACCAATAATTATAAAATTGTTCGAAAACTATACCCACCCCAGTTGAACCCTTTCACTTTCCATCTCTCTCTGTAAACCACCCAAACCCTAGCCGCCTTTTAATCCCACGCCGCCTCCATCGTAAATCACAGCCAGAAATCACCTCACGGCGGTTCTGGTGGTCCAATTGTCCCCAAAATAACACCACAAACTTCCCTTCACCTCCCCATTCCAAATATCTACTCCCTTTCCCTCGAACCACTGTCGGTTTATTTGAATCTTAAATCGAAAGACACGGCCAAATCCCTAGTTATTCAAATCCCATCAAATTAACACCCTAAAATCCTTAAACCTCTCTAAGCCCTAAATTACCTTTAGCCTCTTCCAAATCACCCCTAATTTGCCTGAATTTTGGATCTTATATTCATAAGCCCTAAAAAATATTTGCTTGAATTGATTCTAGGTTTTAATGGCTCTATTCTACATGAGTCAAACTGCTTTTGATGAGAGCAGTTGACTCATGTGGTTTGGACCTATTGTTTGAATTGTCCTGACTCCGACCAAGTCCTCCGGCTCCAATTGTTTTATTATAGGTAACTTTCTAAGTTTTTTCTTTCTATCTTATTCTCCTTTTTCTTTTCTCCTAGCCACTTCTTTCTCTTTTCTTTTGTTTGATTTTCCTTTGAGTTTTATTCTGTCTGCAAATTGCATGTTCCAGTTTTCTTGTTTTGTATTTGGCCATTAGGAACTGATAGTGTTGTTTTAGGTTTTGTTTTACTTTGGCTTGTTTTGTTACTCAGTTTCCTCTGTAATTTCATTTTTTCTTCTATTTTCTTTTCCTTTCTCCTAATTACATTTCTCACTAGTTGCATGTTTAGGCTAATTTCAGATCTTCATTCACATGTTCAGTTGTTTATTTGTTTTCGATTGATTAAAAGCATATTTGAATCTTGAATACTCAAATTGCATGATTTTTGATCGGCGTCACTGTTTTTCTTTGAATATTTTCCTGCTATCTCCTTGTCTTTTTCTTCCATTTTTAGATGCCATAACCCAGTTTTTTGTTTAGAGAACTTCTTCTTTTAGGGAATAATTTAGATTTTAATTCTAGATGGTAGTCTCATGATCCTTCTAGGCTTTTGATTTAGATTTTTGATCTTCTTTAGGTTTGTTTATGTTGGCCCTGATGTGAAAATCAGTAGAAACTTTAGGGACCCATTTGAATTAGAAAAGTTTAGGTTAAGACTGAAATAAGTAGTAATCTAAAGGGTAAAAGGGGTTTTTTACTTAAGCTGAAAATCAAAAATTTCTAGAAAATGTACAACTGTCCTTGCTATTATAAAAATGTGCTAAAATATAGGACAGCTGTATCAAGGGCCGTTAAAAGGATTGTACTATTATTCCATAGGATAAGGAATATGCTTAAAAGATACCTTCCCCGTAGGCAACCGATATATAGGCTCAATCATTCTGAAAAAATACGGATTTGGATATAGATTTTTCATACGGATTCAGCTTTAATATTCTGCAAAAAAATCCCTGAAATTCACAACATATTTTCAGAAATCTTAAAACTCTAAAACTCCTCATTTTGCTTCTGAAGTTGGGAATGGTTTGAAATAGGGAGTTTCTTGGTTCAAGTGTTTGATTTTGGGTTTGAAACTTGGTTTTTGGTCTGCTGTGGCTCCTACCCTGTTGTTGCTCTTTCTGGTTAAAGTTTCAGCCAGTTCTTGCACCTTTTAATTGCTGTGTTGTTGCTATTGTGCAAGGTACCGAATTTCATTCTCCCCATGTAATGTTTGTTATTAAAGAAATGTGAAATCAGTTGCATGTAAATGATGTTTGGTGCAAATGAATGTCTTTTTTATGATAGTATTTAGCCTTAATAATGTGAATATAGTTGAATCATGAACATGTAAGTTTAGATTTTAAGCATGAGCAAGTTGATCTATGTCTTGAATGTTTTATGAGTTCGAATCCTGCAAAGTTAACCATTAGGGCTGATTTTGAGTTTTTTTAGTCAGTTTCTTACCTTTTGATTGGACATAAAACTCTCCCTTTTATTTAAATCCTTTTATTTGTCCTTTGTTTGTTCTGTTATAAGCTGATACTTGCGGATTTGGCTATTTATTGGCCGAATCAACAGGGATAAAGGCTAGAAATTGGAGTTTACGTCATGCTAACACAAGATGGGACCAAGTTCTAATGGACAAACCATGTTCAAAAGAGGAGGGATTTTTCAGAAAATCAGTTATCCAAGATCTGTAATAGATTAGCTTTAGTACAGCTTAGTTTATGTATTCCATAGGTATTAATGTAATTTGAGAGTTTTCTTAATTTATTTGAAGAATATAATGGTTATTTTTTGTTTTCATGTTTTGATTAACTGTATTTAGGAATTCAGTTATGTGTTTCTCATGCCTAAAACAATAGTGATGTAGAGGAGCTGGGCTTCAAGCCCACTTAGTGGAACTAAATTTTTTTTTGTTTGTTCAATAAGAAAGAAAGGGGTTGAACCTGTAGCCCAATCGAAAGACCAACCTCAAATGGTTTGGGCCTAGTATATAGGTCCAAAACTTTGAGTCAGTCTCATAAGTCATCCTTTCCTCCTTAAATCACAATTCTTTTATTACATTGCTAAACTCAGTTGATTAATTTTCTTTAAAATTAGAATCGGGTTGGTAAAAATGAGTCTTCGAATTTGGATTAAAATTTTTTTTGTTTTGTTTTCTGATTGAAGTGAATCATTTTCCTTGCAATTTCTCTAGCAGTTTGGGTAAGTTCATAACACAAAGATAGATAGGCCCAGATATTAAATGAGGCACGCTTGGATAAGCCCAATGTGGGTGAATTTGTTCGAAATTCAAACTTGGGCAGAAACTTAAGGTTTCCTTCTCCACTGGGCCAATTCACGAGCCCAAATACAGCCTTTACAACTGATTCATCCAAGTGAGGAGCTATAGCTAGCCCATTCCTTTTATCCAAAACAATTAAAAACCTTTCATAATCATTTAGCCTTTGTTACGCTTAAGTTAGTCTCAAATAGGAATATCCTAGATGGCCTTAATTAAATAAGTTTCTTCTAATACCATTTAAGGTGTGCCATGTTTAAAACCCATAACATATAGCCCTCATGAACTTAATTAAAACTAAAATTAAGGTGTGCCATGTTAAATAAAATCCCTAAGCCCATGGCCCTCATAAAACTAGTTAGCTTTTATAAAAAAATGTGAGGTGTGCCATTTTCGCTAAATAACCCATGACCCTCATATAATTAATTCAAACCTTTTTAAAATCTGGGCGTGCCATCAATTAAATTTTCCATGACCCTCGCAAACATTGTTTGTAATTTGAACCTTCGTAGTTGTTTTAGGCATGTTCTTTAAAATTAATTTTTAATTACTAAATCCGGGTATGCATTTCATGTGACTCGATTCTAATTTCAAACAAGGTTAAATAGAACGCGTCGTGTACCACAGGTGCATTTTATGTAGTGTGGCTTACGATGTGTTTTAAATAACCTTGAAGTTTTCCGAAATATTAAAAGCAGCCTAAAAGTTAAAAATGCACAATAGGTTTAAAAGTATTTTAAAATCAGATAAATAGGCCAATAATAATAGTTGAGCGACCGTGCTAGAACCACGGAACCCGGAAATGCCTAACACCTTCTCTCGGGTTAACAGAATTCCTTATCTAGAATTTCTAGTTCGCAGACTTTAAAATGAAAGTCAAATTTCCTCAATTTGAGATTTAAAATAAACTGGTGGCTTGGGACACTAAATAAAATATTCCAAGTGGCGACTCTGATAAATAAATAATCTCATTTGAATAATGTCACTTTAATTGGAAAAACTCCTATATACCCTCGGGTGGTAAAAAGGAGGTGTGATAGCTCTGGCGACTCCACTGGGGATCCAAACCCAGAACTTTGGTTTACGGTTCAAGAATTTTGAGCTTAGAATAACTGTTATAGTTGGCTTGTTTTTATCTGATTTTTACATGTTGAGCCTAATATACTAATTGCCGCTTTGATATTGTTTGGACTGTATATAAAATTGCTACGAAACCCTCTTCTCTCTGAGTCTTCTAAATCATCTGGAAAGTGTACACTTCGTGTAACTTCTTTTCTGTTATAGTCATATCCCAAATTTAGAACGAGGTCCGGACAAGTTGCGAAGTCGGTGATGCTTCTGTATTCTTGGTATGCTGCCCCCTCCCCCCCGCTCGAGTTGTCCGCTCAGGTAAGCCAGGTCTAGAACAATACACCTAGTTTTTAAACCTAGTATAACAAAGCCTCATGCCGGATCCTTAGTAGGAACGTTTGTTTACATCACGTGTATTTGACTTTGGAGACTCAACACAGGGGTTGGGTCTATCTAGGACAGGTGTACCTGAAATGAAAAGACTATCCCGATGCATTCTACTTGCTACTTGTGCATTTATTTGCTTCCGATTGCATGTTGATCGGCTTTTGAACAATAGAGAAAAGTTGGAGAGAGAAAAATCAATTTGAGGGCCGAGAGTGATAATTACCTATTTTGAAAAACCTGGTGTTCAAAAAATACCGAAACTTTGCCGAATTTTTGAAAAAAAAAGAGAGAAAAAATTTATTTTAGGAAAATATTTGGTATTGTTTTTATTATGTCAAAACTGCCCGAACTACGCAAGTTTGATTCTCACCGGATGTGGGAATTGGGATACGTAGGCAACCCTCACCGGGTCCAACTCTATTTTTGCAAAAATAACCCAAAAAGAACAAAATTTTTATTGTTTTGTCATAAATAAGTTAGGTGATGCCATTCTTGTCTAAATAGCCAGATGTCCCCAAAAGAGCGCTAGAAGGCTGCTTTTGCAAGAACAGCCATCCATGGTTTCTTTTTCAAATTTTTGGCCGATTAGCAAATACAGCCTTAAAATATTCTTTCCTGAAGTACTGAAGGGCCATATTTGCAAGGCCGGGTTTTTGTTTTGAAATAAATTTTTTTGAAACATTGTTAACTTTCTCTTGAGTCAAATTAAATCATGATCTTTTAACCAAATCACCCTAATAAATGTGCAGGATGAGCACAATTGAAAATTAACCCTTCACAGTTCTTGAGGAAATCCCATTACAGCTCTAGATGTGGTGGAACGACTTAGAAAAATTCAGCAAAGAGACTGTGGTAAAAGTTTTGGGTGGACTTGTCGGTCTTCTGAAAATCAAACCAAGGTTGGATGTAATTGAGGCTCTGATAACTTTTTGGGAATGATGCATAATGTGTTTCATTTTTCTAATTTTGAGCTCACCCCCACATTGGAGGAAATAACGGGCTATGATGGTCTTAGCGGGAATCTCAGAAGTCGTTACCCGGTGGTGCCAAGAACAGTGACTCCTCACAAGTTTCTAGATCTGCTGAGCATCAGTCGGGAAATTCAAGATAGAAATCTATTAGGATTTTGAACATTCCACTTCTTGTACCAGCACTATGGCAATCCCCACAGTTTTGAGGCACCAGATACTGGCCTAACTCATTCAGGAAACAAAGATAAATGGGAGGCACGACCGTTCAGCTTTTATAGTGGCATTCTCAGGTGTCATAATCTGCCCAAGAAAAGATGGAAATTATCGCAGCAAACTCAACCTTACACTATGGTAGGAGAGTGGGCGCTAAGACTTTTACCCGAATAGTGGTATCGGGGTCAATTTCCACAGGGAGCTAGGAAGGGAGTTGCGTATTTGTTTTGACTAGGAATGAGTGTTTGCTTCTAATTGAACTTCAAACATTTTTGGGTTTTTTGTTGTTAAATGACTACTATTGTTAACTACAATCTAAGGCTAAATTATGCTAAGAGATATGTTCTAAAGTGTGATTAATATAGAGAAAGGCACTAGGGTCATGGAATTACCTAGATGGTTAACTAATGGGTAGAAGCTACCAACAATAGATTGACATATTTGGGATCAGTGTTATAACCGTTGCACAATTGTACCCACTCTCACACCTCTCGGTAGAGAGAGCGATTTTGCCCAATTGACTCTCTCGAGACCAATTGGGTAGGCCAATTAGACCAAGCAACTAGGGTTCAAGTAGGGTGATTACTCTCTCGAGGTTTAACCCGTTAATTGGGACTACCATTTCTCATGGGTCCATCCCAATTCCTTGTTGGGTCAATTATGGGGTCATAGACTCTCTTTTTCAAGAAGGGTCAAGACCCACTAATCTAGAATCAATGTTTGCAACCACCAATCCTTAATTAAACCATAAAATTAACCCAAATAACAAACACCCAATATCAATCTATCATTAATAAGCAACACCCATCAATTACCCACACTAGGGTTGAGCCACAACCCTAGCTAATGGGTTTAGCTAGACATAATAAGAGAAGAAACTGAAGAAATAGAAGATGAAATAACCATATTAATTAATTACTAAGAAGAAACTACAAGAATCTATTGAGAAATTAATGCTAAAGTGCCAAAATAGGCTAAAACTTGGTCCTCACGAGCGCAACTCAATATCTGATACAATACTTAACCTAAAAATGGTAAAATATTCTATTTATACTAGGCTGGAAAAACCGAACAAAAATACCCCTGCGGGGTCAGTGTGGACCGCACAAAGTTGGCACGCGGCCGCACTGGGTTGCTTGACCCTTGAAACTTGCTCTCTGAAGATGTTGATGCAGATCGCACAATGATGGAATGCGGCCGCATGATGACCGACGCGGACCGCGTGAACTTACAGTGCGGCCGTATGAGCGGCTTGTGATAGTCTCTGGACTTTTATGGTGCGGTTTGCGTGAACCTGTAGTGCGACCGCATTGGCTGGGCGCGGACCGCGTTAGCTTGTATTGCGGCCGCACCGCTTGTGATTGAAAATGACAACTCTCTGAGATCCTATGGTACGGCCATATGACATGATAGTGCGGTCCGTACCAAGTTCTGAATGTCCTTGTTTTAATGATCTTTGACACTTGAGCAGGTTTCTTTCCGTTTCGAGCCGATTTTTGACTTTTGTCATCTTGTCGCTCAAACCTGCAATCAAGCGCAACTTATAAACATTCTGGGTCTATTTTATGGCAAATCATACATAAAGCATAGGCAAGTATGGGCATAAAACGTGTTAAAATCACAGTTATCAGGAAACATAGAATTGGGTCTTGTAAGAATGGCGGACGTCATTATTAAAAAAGCTAATGGCATGTTCCAATGATCTTAGCGAAGATTTACCGAGCTTTAACCATCTGCGGAGAAGGGGGAAAATTCTTCGAAGGTTGTAACTTGCTTCTACAACCTTGGATACAAGCACATCTTTGTCACCGCTTGGGGTACATGAACTACGGTATGACTGGTCTGAATTGCATTGAAGAGTATGAAAACCGAGTAGTGGGTTGTGAATTTCCAGAAGGTACAGAGGCCTAGTTTGCGCATTTGAGTTCCTTCACTTCGGACAAAATTGAGTGGACTTTCGGTTGGCTCCCTGTCACTAAAGTCATTTACATGTCAACCGAGGTGTGCTATCTTCTCTTAATGGGTCTTCGGAGCATTCAGCCATATGCTCCTCATAGGGTGCTGCGCCAACTAGGCAGGTTTCAAGCTATCCCACATGACGAAGATCCGAGCCGACAAGTCATCGAATTGGGTCCAAAAGTTGTATTCCTAGAAGGAAAAGTTTGTCAGATTTGGAATGAGTGTAGATTTCTAGAGCCAAAGACTCGGGTGCAGGATCTATCTAAAAGTGAGTTAGACCCTAATTATATAATTTGGTTTGGTAAAAGGTTTCCGTCCCTCGGGAGACCGAACGGCCTGCTAAAAGATCCTACGTCCACCAATTCACTAACGATTTGCGGGGGCAATGTGATTGGTTGGCGAAAGAGGCCACCTACAGGGCCAAGATAAGCAAATTGGAGGGACAAATGAGGATTTCAAATTTGACATAGTGTACATGCTGTTGCCGATGAAGGGGAAAAGAAGAAGCTGGCTCAAGAAAACAAAGCCCTTCGAGCCCAAATCCAAAAAACGAAAATAGTTATTGAGAATCAGGAAAGAACTCGAGCAGATGAAATGCTCATAAGTGGTCTTAGATGGAAAGTATCAGAGTATCAGGATGACTTAGAAAAATCCGAGGTTAATCTAGTAAGATCTCGGGCACCACTGACAAAGAACGCAGAGGGGCGGGCAGAGTTTGTACGACAGTTGAAAAGGAAATATGAGGGAACAGTCATAGAGTTGAAGAAAAAGCTAACTACCCTCGAAAATGAGATGGCCAAACAAGCTAAGAACTTTAAAGCAGAAAGGGAACATTTTTATGCATTAATGTCCCAGCTAGAGGAACATATGCAACAGCTACAGGGTCAAAACCATCATGACACCCAAGTGATAGAAGCTAGGTCTCAGCAAATCGGGCGTTTGCTCCAAGAAAAGGGTATCATCAGGGAGAGGGTTAGAGCAATTGCTGATTACATCGTCATGAAGTGCCATGAATGTGAAGACATGACTAGAATTACCTTCTTTGCTGCAGTAATGACCTTTGTTTGTCAAATAATGAGTGACCTGGAGCGTCTTCAAGGGGATCCTGCACACAGGCCTGTGGCAAGACCGACTGATGTCCCACGGGCCCCTGGAGTAGAAGCACTTATGTTCTCTTGATTTTCATTTTTGAGTCTGTACTTTAGTTTTTAGTTTTAAAATATACTTTGAGTGTGTTTGTAGTTTTAAATTTATAGAAAGAGTATGATGGAGTCTTTTGTAATAGAGAACAATAGAGTTTTTATTAATGAAAATTGGAAAATCCCAAATATTGT
Source organism: Nicotiana glauca (assembly GCA_026770625.1). Lineage (NCBI taxonomy): Eukaryota > Viridiplantae > Streptophyta > Magnoliopsida > Solanales > Solanaceae > Nicotiana > Nicotiana glauca. The sequence goes on from MU785769.1 coordinate 63,326, forward strand.
TTCCTTATTTTTAGCATTTATTTTCTTGAACTACGTGATGATATAATTCACGCAGCGTCATGATATATAGGCAATCCTCATCGGATATGGTCATGATTTTGTAAATAACTCAAATAAAAGAAAAGAGAGAGCCAAAGAAAAACCAAAAGAAAAGCGAGAAAAGCAAGAAAAGAGAGAAAACAAGAAAAGAAAAGAGAGGAAAACAGGAATATGAGGAGAAACATTAAAGAGCCAAGGTGGAAAGAAAGGAAAATTGGGGAGATAAACAAAAGCTGGGATAAAACATACAACCGTTGCAAAACATATAAAAAACACACTTAACTGTATAGGTGCATCACACCCCCAACGTGTGATTACCTATGTGTTAATTGTCTCACACTAATCGGTTTGTTGTATTTGCTATCGAATAGGTTCTGTATTAAGGTGATTGGTTTTGTGGTAATCTGGCTTCACATCCTTACTTTACAAGATCAAAAGGAAGTGTTGAAATGTCGTCAGAAAGTCATCCACCAACGATCCCCATCTCAGAGGATAGCCCACTATCGGTTATCCCAACCTCAGAGTCAGTGGCAGCTGAAGAGAATAGGGTACTGCGCCTCCGCGTGCTAGAAATGTGGGACGCTTGGTCCAATGGAAGAGAGCCACCGAGTTCCATACCCGGTTTCCCTGAGTTGCTTCCCAAAGCAAGTGGAAATTCCAATGTCCCGATAAATTACCCGAATACCCCACTTGGATACCCCACCATCTCAGCTCACTTTATCGGAACACCTTCTGAGGTTTGCCCACAAGTGGTTTTGGGAGTGGCCTCCAACATATTTACCGCACCACCAACTTCGGCTACAGTGCCACCCACTTTGCCCAGGCCAAGCTTTGATCAATTATCATTCACTTTCCAAGTACCATCTTTTCTACCAGAGCCTACCTAGTTCACCACCAATTCTTACCCTCATTAACCCCGGTACGAGTTTACCACGGGACAGGAGAAAACTACCAAGAACCCCGAGTAGGAGAAAATCACTCGGAAGATGAGGATCATGGTACAAAGCCTTAAGAATATACAAGGTTTGAGCGGACAAAAGAGCGTATCTTATGCTGATCTATGTATGTTCCCGCATGTGCATTTTACTTTGGGTTTCAAGACCCCAAAGTTCGAAAAGTATGACGGGCATGGGGATCCCATAGCCCACCTTAAGAGGTACTGCAATCAACTGAGAGGAGCAGGTGGAAAAGTGGAGCTTCTCATGGCTTATTTTGGAGAGAGACTAGTGGGCATTACTTCCGAGTGGTACATGGATTAGGATATGTCTCGTTGGCACATTTGTGATGATCTGGCCCGAGATTTTATCAGGCAGTTTCAGTATAACATAGACATAGCTCCCGACATAAATTCTCTGTCGAATCTCAAGAAGAAGTCATTGGAAAGTTTCTGAGAATATGCTGTTAGATGGCGCGAAAAAGCAGCCAGGGTCAAACCCCCGATGGATGAAACGAAAATGGTGAGTGTCTTCCTACAAGCCCAAGAGGCTGACTACTTTCAGAACATGATGTCTGTAATGGGGAAACCGTTTGCTGAGGCCATCAAGATTGGTGAGATGGTCGAGAATGGTCTGAAAACAGGGCGCATATTGAGCCAATCAGCCATAAGAGCTACATCCCAATCAATTCAAGGCGGGTTCGGAGGTGTAGAAAATAGAAAGAAGAAAGAAGAAGTGGCAATGGCAGCCTCAAGTTTGAGAAACCCCCGCCCATCCAAAGGTTACTTCACTCCAAGCACCCCACAACATTATTATCCCCATCAGGATGTGGCCTATGCTATGGCTCCTCAGCCGCACATAGTAATGAACGCCCAGCCATATGCTCAGCCACAATAACAATTTAACCAAAACAGAGCTCCACCTCCTAGATTTAACCCTCCCAACCAAGCTCAGTATAATCCCCGGCCTCCATAAAATAATTTCCCCTACAATGCCCATGCTTGGGATCCACCTAGGAGAACAAATTTTATGCCTATTGGTGAGTCATATTCTAGCCTTTTCCCTAAATCGGTACAAATGGGTTTGCTACAACCTGTACCCCCGAATAGGCAAAACCTAGAGTCACCTTCTTACCAACCTGGCACTCGATGTTCCTACCATTCTGGGGTGGAAGGACATGACACTGAAGACTGTTGGACTCTAAAAAGGGCTATTGAAAACCTCGTAGAGCAAAAACAGATAGTGCTGAAAGATGAAGAAATTCCTAATGTGACCAACAACCCATTACCGGCTCACAACAACAATCCTTTTATTTGGATGATTTGCGAAGATAAAGAGTTTGATCCTGCCTTAAAAGCCATCATTGCAATCACTGACATCGAGAAAAAGCCAAAGGGTGATTCAAGGCAAGAAAAGGGGGAGAAGAAGAGTAAGCCCACTATCAAAACACAAAAAAGGCAGTAGAAACCAAAACTGAGGTAGTACCCTTGAAAGATGCCATTCTTATGTTCCCCGGGTCACAGGAAAGAACAAATGACATTGAGCCCTCCAAGAAGGTTCGAGTTGAACAATGAATCTAAGATTTACGTGCCTAAAGGGACCTATGTGGTACGGGGGCCAGTAATTTTGACCAAGGCTGAATGAGCCCGTGGTTATTAGTCGCGCACAGCAGAGGCCCATGACAGACCCCACTGCTGTCCCGTGGAACTTTAACAAGGCGGTAGTAACCTACAAAGGAAAAGAGGTCCTGGGAGAAGCAAATGAAACTAACCTAGTTGAGAAATACCTCAATGTGGGAGAAGTGAACAATGCCAAGTAGAAACGCTTCCCGATCAAAAAAATAGTTAGTGCCGAAGAAGAAGAAAAGTTCTTCTGAAAAATGAAAACTATGGACTATGAGGTAATAGACCAACTTTGGAAGTCTCCTTCACAAGTTTCACTCTTGTCTCTGATGGTAAGCTTGACCGAGCATCAGAAAGTGTTGATAAAAACCCTCAACGAAGCTTATGTTTCAATTGAAACCACTTTTGAACAATTGGAAAGGATGGCAGAAAGATTCTTCGCAGTCAACCAAATTTCCTTTAGCAAGAATGCTTTCCCCCGGAAGGGGCCGCCCACAACAAAGCCCTTCATCTGATAATTAAATATGAGGGGTACTATGTGAAGAGAGTCATACTAGATGGCGGATCCGGAGTTGATATCTGTACTCTCTTAACTTTGCAAAGAATAGAGATTGGGATTGAGAGAATCACGTCTAACAATGTCTTTGTGCGTGCCTTTGATGGCATCAAGAGAGATATCATATGAGAGATCGATTTGATTTTGACTATTGGTCATGTGGATTTTGAGGTGACCTTTCAGGTCATAGACATGGACACTTCCTATAATTTCCTCTTGGGAAGACCTTAGATTCACGCGGCGGAGGCCGTACCTTCCACTCTTCACCAGATGGTGAAATTTGAATATGAAGATCAGGAGATTGTAGTCCATGGAGAGGACGCGTAGTCGATTTATCGGAACCCGTCAGTCCCATGTCTCGAAGCTAGGGAAGGTAGTAAACATATAGTTTATCAAGCTTTCGAGGTGGTGGTCGCAGATCGATGTGAGGAGGGAAGCCCTTGTCCTCAGCCTTTTCTGTCAAATGCATCCATCATGGTCACTACTGAAATGATCAAGCATGGTTATAAACTTAGGAAGGGACTCGGGGTATCATTGCAAGGCATCATAGAACATATCACTTTACCTACCAGCGAGAAGTTTTCCGGTGCGGGTTTTCATGCCACAAAAGCTGATGTGACATGGGTAGATGAATGAAAGAGCAATGGTTGGGTCTTACCTCAGCCGGTTCCACATCTCTACAAAATATTTGTCAGGCCCAAATACAACGAAGAAGAAGAAGGTGAGGCCTTCACATCCGAGGAAATTGAAGAAATATATGGGGCTATGAGTCAGATGTTGTATGAAACCCACATAGTTCAACTGAGAGAAGGCTCGAGCACCGCTGAGGTGCTGTATAAGGGGCCCAATGCCAAGTTTCAAAACTGGAAGGCTACTCCATTCCCAGTCAGGCGGGAATCCCGGTAGTCCAGTCTTGCCACCTTTTCTACATCACGAGTTATTTCAAGGTGTAACTCGGATGTTTTCTTTTAGTTTATTATCTTTAAAATTCAATGTCTTCAAAATTCAATGAAATGAAATCAATATTTCATTGCTCATATCTCTTTATTCTTCCTGATTTTTGTTACTTTTTCTTATTTCTTCTTTTAGTTCTAATAATGCGGCTTTAAATAATATGACATGCTTGTGGACTTCATGCCTAGATCCAAACACGCTGTCTAATTGTAAAATAATGAACCAAGAACCGAAATACGATGAAGAAGAGGCTTTTAGGGAAATAAATCAAGAATTGGAACAATTTGAGAATAAACCTAAGCCAAACTTAAATGAAACCGGGCTGGTTAATTTGGGTAGTTCTAAAGAAGTCCAAAAAACTATGATAAGCTTCACACGAATCAAAGAACTAGGGATGCATTGATCCAACTTTTGTTCGAATTCAAAGATATGTTTGCTTGGTCTTACAATGACATGCCAGGGTTAAGTGTTGATTTGGTGGTCCATAAGTTGCCGACTTACCCCGATTGTCCCCCTATCAGCAAAAACAGAGGAAGTTTAAAACTGAAATCAGTGACAAGATCAAATAAGAGGTCACAAAACAGTTGAAGGCAGGAGTGATCTGAGTGGTCCGATACACCACATGGCTGGCCAATATAGTTCCCGTGCTAAAGAAAGACGGGAAAACCCGAGTGTGTATTGACTACCGAGATCTGAACAAAGCAAGTCCCAAGGACAATTTCCCTTTGCCAAATATTCACATCCTTGTTGATAACTGTGCCAAACATGAGTTACAGTCTTTCATAGATTGTAACGCAGGATATCATTAGGTGTTGATGGATGAAGAGGATACTGAAAAGACAACCTTCACCACACCCTGGGGCTCCTAATATTACTGTGAGCACGTGATTTTTGCCCCAAGCAAATTATTCCAAAAATATATGCAAAAATAATTTTTTGTATGAAAATTTGTTGATAATTGTGTGGAAATACTTGGATTTGTTTTATCTTTGAAAATATAATAAATCAAAGAAAATCGAAACAAAGTACCATTTTTTGTATTAATCAGAAAATACCAAAAATAGAAATAAATTACTCTTTAAATTTAGAAAAAAACCAGAAAATTAAAGGAAAATACCAAGAAATAATAAATACAGGAGTAATACAAAAATACAGAAAAGAAAATAAATAAAAATATATAATACAAAAAATATTAAGAAAATACAATGTATAAATACTAATTACAATATACAACAAAATTGGGCCAAATAACAAAATCAGTAGCCCAAATGATATAATACCCAGGCCAAGCCCAAAATAATACAGCTGGCTGTATATATATAACCCAAACGACACCGTTTAAGTGAGAAGATCTGAGCCGTTAAAATTCTTGATCAAACGGCTAGAGATGCAGGCCCTCTTTAAAACCAAACGACGACGTTTAAGTCGTCAAATCCTGGCCGTTCGTTTAAATAATCCAAAGGCCAGGATCGGATCATCACTAATCCAAACGACGTCGTTTTTAGGCTAATTAAATCTGAGCCATTGATTCATTTGATCCAGCGGTCCCAGATCCGCTCAAGCTTTTAAATATACAAACGTTATGTTACATTCATTATACACACAACCTTCGTCTCTAAAGAGAAAACCTAGCCGCTCTAAAGTTCTCTCAAATGCCCGCTGGAAACCTATCGGCGGGAAACATTACCCGTTCCGATCAAACCACCATGAACACCCTATGACCTCCTCCTTCTCCTCTATCACCATGTCATATCAGTTTCCCTTGAAAACCCCTAGGAAACCTCGAATAATCCAAAAGATGTCGCCGGAACCCTACTCCGGCGACCATTACTTTTGAACCAGTGTTTGGCATTAACACCATAGGACCGTCTTATCGTCCTCTTCAACCCCATCCAATTAGTTTTCCTCGAATCAGCCCCAAACTTCTCGAATATTGAAAAGTGTATCATCGGAACTTCATCCCAACAAACACTCTCAACCAAAAATTACCCCCATCAAACCCTAACCTCTCTACTATAATTTTTTCACAAATAGGACTCGAAGAGTCTGTTGGAAGTCCAACAGCCAAGGAAATTCTTATGAAATTCCTGATGACCGGAAAATCAAGAACAAAGAAATAAAATGAAGAAAAGATAGAAACAAGAACGAGAAAGCTAAGTAGCCCCAACCCTTATTTGTCTACTTGCATATCTGTTTGTCAACCTCTTCTACTTCTTCTGTTTCTGTGCCTTCCTGAGAATAATATGACTCCAATATATATGTTTAGTCACTTTCTGATTATGTTTAGTTGAGGAAATCTTGATTGTGACTATGTAGTTGCCTGATCTTATATTCTGGATTTGTATGCTCAAACCCTTCTGTTCAATCATGAAAACCTGATCATGTGTTTATATGTTTTCTTTTTTTTTTTTGATTTAAGTCATTAAGTTAAAATTGCATGCTTTATATCCGTTTAAGTTTCTTACTTGAATAGATCTAACTCTGATTGAACGATTCTATTAATGGATTCAACCTATATCCAATTTGTCCTCTGAGTCCTGTTAATCGAATGTTTAATCATTATGTGGCTACATCTGTAAGATGTTTAATACTGGCTGTTATTGCAATATAATTTTGACTCTTTGACCTTTTCTGAATCTTTGATTAATTAAGGGGTCAATTGGGTAATTAGTTTTACATTAAAAGCTATATCTGTAAGATTGGTTAAGTGTTGGCCATTTCTGCAACTTATACTTTGATAATTAGTCTTAAATTGACTATAATAAAAAGATTACTTAGTTATGGCCATTTGATAAATCCAGTTCTGATTTCGACTCCTAAATTAACCTAGAGTTTGCTCGGGTAAATAGGAATAAAATACAGGGGTAAAAGGGGAAGGGATAAATGGTATTCTGCAATTAAATAAAAAGGGGTAAGGGTACTAAAGACAAATATGCTTGGTTTTTATGTGATTAGTTAAATAATAAAGGGTATCTTAGGTATACCTAAAGGGTAAATAGGTAGAAATCACTAGCAAGTGAGGGTAATAAAGACATTTAGGCTTAAATAGAATAATATAGAATACACTAGAACCTTCTAGCAAGGGTTCAAGTATATTCACGGCTAATTTGTGCATACCAAACTGAAAACAATTAAAAAGAGTAAGGGTGGGAAATCTGAATATTTAATTCAAATTTTCCTCCCATTTTTGTTCTATAAATAGGCCTTCTTAGGCCACCATTGAAGGGGTTCAGAGGTTTTGAAATCAGAAATACACTAAAATTTAGTATTACTACTGTTTCATTGATTCAAGTTGAGTGAAAACTCTGGGCTTCTGTTGTTTCGATCATTGTTCTGCATTATTTGGTTGAAATTGTTGGGTTTTCTCCTCTGAAATCAAGTCTGTTGCTGTGTTATATTGGAACTACTACTGTTATTACTTGGATTTCTGCCTGTCGTTGATCTTCTTCTTCTTTTACATCCTAGAACTCATTGATTTTCCTCTCAATTTGACCAGGTATACTACTGCCTTTCAAGGATGTAACTGAAGTTCTGAAGAAATGAAATGCACACTAGTTTTTCTTCTATATTTGTAATTCTGTTTTGCTGTTAGTTGTAGAATACTTAGAACTTATGTAATTTATTAGGAATCTGCTGTATAATGTATACATGGACTGTAAAAACCATGAACTGAAACTAGTGATATTGCTAGCTTAGGAATTAATATAGGGATAATGTAGAGTAACTTAGTCTTAAAAGATGATTACTTAGATTTATAGGTTCGAAATTGGTTAATTCTAACTGAACGCTTCTGGATTATCATTTGATTTCTGAAATTAAGAAGTGAACATGAAATATTAGAGCATTTTCATTGTTTAAAGTTTCTGAATTATTGACTGTCAACAAAAATAAGGAGGTAGTTAGACACGTGCGTTCATAATTCTGAAGTGTTAGATTCTGTTTAAATTGGTTTAAATTCGAAAACAGACGTGAAACATGAATATAATATGAATGAAGTTCAGGAATTAGTTAAAAACATGCAAACTGTATAATTAGTTAGCCATTTCGAAATAGCAAGTAAAATTAAATAGACTTGAATCTGAATGAACACATATGTCTCAACACAATTTGATTGATACAGTTTGATTGCCAAATGTTGATAGATGAATAAAATCGAAGTTACATTTTTAGTTGAAATCTGATACTGAAGTAGTAAGTATTTGTATGGTTTGCCTGATAAATGATTAAATTTGCTTCAAATTTAGTTGTTAATTTGACGGGTCCAGGCATAGAAAGCTGGATTCAACCATGAAAGCTTCTAAGCCCAAGAGACTTGAATTCGTAACTGTGGACTGGGCTTTAAATAGCCTTATGCATACTTGTGCACTTCTATTAAATTAGTCCAAATTCCAGGCCCAATAACGTATAGTGGCCTGGATCCGAATAAATGATCATGAGAACTGTTATAAAAATGCACTAATAATTATTTCTATTAAGGAAAAAACAATGATAGAAAACTTAGCATAATCTAGGTTTAACCTTTAAAATACAATGAGATGAGCCTCGTCATAAAATAAACACACGGGGCCCTCAAATAACGATTATGATAATTTAGACATCGGAATGACCGTTTAGCTGATTCCACGGTTTTTTCCCAAAGTAACAAAGAAATAGATACCATTAGGCACAATTTCAATATACAATCTCATGAACGGGTGCACATTTATGTGACCCAAATCCTACTCCCAACGAAGTCGAAATATATCCAAAGCCACAGGCGTACTGGTACGGTGTGGTCAAGGAATGCATTTTCACGACGTTGCAATTCTTAAAATTTGAAAAAGCGAAACATTAATGCACATAATTTAAAAAACACATAAATCGGAATCAGATAAAATCAAATTCAACAGTTAAGCGACCGTGCTAGAACTACGGAATTCGGGAGTGCCTAACACCTTCTCCCGGGTTAAAAGAATTCCTTATCCGGATTTCCAGTTCGCAGACTGTAAAAAAGTCAAACTTTCCTTGGTTCGGGATTAAATTGGTGACTTGGGACACCATTATATTCTCAAGTGGTGACTCTAAAAAAATTAAATAACTAATCCCGTTCTGACTGTCCTTAAATTGGAAAAACTCCTCTACGCCCTCACGGGTAAAGTAGTATATAAAAAAGGAGGTGTGACAATTACATGGTCATACCTTTTGGTTTGAAGAATGCCGAGGCAACTTATATGAGGGCCGTGACTGCCATCTGTCATGACATGATGCACCAAGAAATTGAGGTGTAAGTGGACGATGTGATCATCAAATCCTGAACACAGGATGACCGTGTTCGGGACCTGAGAAAGTTCTTTGAGCGGCTGCGTAAGTATGATTTGAAGCTAAATTCGGCTAAATGTGCATTTGGGGCTCCGTCTGGCAAACTCTTGGGTTTTATAGTCAGTCGGAGAGGCATCGAGCTAGACCCAACAAAGATAAAGTCTATTTGGGATTTGCCTCCTCCAAGAACCAAGAAAGAGGCTATGATCCTGCTGGGAAGGTTGAACTACATCAGCCGATTCATTGCTCAGTTGACATCCACATGTGAGCCCATATTCAAGCTGTTGAAGAAAGATGCAACAATTAGATGGACAGATGAAATGTCGAGAAGCCTTTGACAAAATCAAAGAATATCTGTCGAACCCGTCAGTCTTGCTCCCACATGAACTGGGGAGGCCTTTGTTTTTGTACCTGACAGTCTTGGAAAATTCATTCGGCTGTGTCCTCGGGCAACACGATGTGACCGGGAAGAAAGAGCAGGCAATCTACTATTTGAGCAAAAAGTTCACAAGTTATGAAGCCAAATATACCGTGTTGGAAAGGACTTGCTGCGCCCTAACTTGGGTCACTCAGAAGCTTAGGCATTACATGTTGGCCTATACCACTTACCTCATCACCAGGCCGGATCCTTTAAAGAACATATTCCAAAAGCCGATGCCTACAAGGAGGTTAACAAAATGGCAGATCCTGCTCACTAAATTTGATATAGTCTATGTCACCCACACGGCAATGAAAGCCCAGGCTTTAGCAGATCACCTAGCTGAAAACCCTATTGATGATAAATATCAACCTCTGAGTACTTAATTTCCAGATGAGGAGGTGAATTCAATTAGGGTAAGATCAGAAGACACCAATGCTTGGAAAATGTTCTTTGATAGAGCTGTAAACGTAAAAGGTGTCGGGCTTGGGGCAATTTTGATCTCAACCACTGGTCAACACTATCTAGCCACAACCCGGCTTCAGTTTTTCTGCACAAACAACTCCACTGAGTATGAAGCCTGCATTATGGGTATGAATATGGCAATCGACTAAGATGTGGAAGAATTGTTGATCATGAGAGATTCAGACTTGATTATCCGACAAGCTTAGGGTGAATGGGAAACTCGGGATGTCAAGCTTATTCCCTACAGACAATATTTGGAAGATCTTATCAAGCGGTTCAAGTTAGTTGAGTTTAGGTATATTCCTCATTTTCACAATGAGTTAGCCGATGCACTCGCTACTTTGGCCTTGATGTTACCGTATCCGGGCAGTCTCCACATTGACCCTTTAGAAATCCAAATCTAAGAAAGGCATGGTTATTGCAATACGGTCGAGGCGGAACCAAATGTTCAGCTATGGTATCATTATATCAAGAGATTTCTAAAAACTAAAGAATACCCCGAGCAAGCCAATAGAGACCAAAAGAGAACCATTAGATGGCTCGCAAGGTTTCTTCTTGAGCGGTGAGGTCTTGTTCAAAAGAACTCCAGATCTCAACTTGTTAAGATGTGTCGACGCTCAAGAGGTTGGAAGAATCATGCATGAAGTGCACGCAGGAGTGTGTTGACCCCATATGAATGGGTACGTCTTGGCAAAGAAAATCCTCTGAGCAATCTATTACTGGATGACTATGGAAAGTTATTGCTTCAGTTTTGTCTGGAAATATCATCAGTGTCAGGTACACGGTGATCTGATTCATGCACCACCTACAGAATTAAATCCTATGTCAGTGTCGTGGCCGTTCGTTGCTTGGGGTATAGACGTCATTGGGCCGATCGAGCCAAAAGCTTCAAATGGGCATAGATTCATATTGATCGCCATCGACTAATTCACAAAGTGGGTCGAAGAAATTACTCTCCAAGCTGTCACTAAGAAAGCTGTGGTAGACTTCGTGCACTCTAATATCATCTGCCATTTCGGTATTCCTGCAACTATCATTATGGATAATGCTGCAAACTTGAATAGTAGCTTGATGAGGGAGATATGTGAGCAGTTTAAAATCACGCATCAGAACTCTACCCCTTATCGGCCCAAAGCTAATGGTGCTATTAAAGCAGCAAACAAGAACATCAAGAAGATTCTAAGAAAGATGATCCAAAGTTCTAGACAATGGCATGAAAAGTTGCCATTTGCATTATGGGGATATCGCACTACTGTGCGCATATCAGTCGATGCAACCCCATATCTATTGGTTTATGGCACAGAAGCCATAATACCCGCCGAGGTTGAAATTCCATCTCTTCGAATCATTGTTGAGACTAAAATTGAGGATAGTGAGTGAATCAAGACTCATCTAGAACAGTTAACCCTAATTGATGAAAAGGGAATGGCCGCAGTCTGCCATGGGTAGTTGTATCAACAAAGAATGGCCCGTGCCTACAACAAGAAAGTGTGGCCTAGGAACTTTGAAGTGGGGTAACTCATTTTGAGGCTTATTCTCCCTCACCATCAGGAATTAAAGGGAAAATTCGCTCCCAACTGGAAAAACCCGTACATTATTAGGAAGTTGTTGCCAAAAGGGGCATTGTACTTGGGTGATATTGAATGAAATGATCCCGAAACAGCAGTAAATGCAGACGCGGCCAAAAGATACTACGTTTAACCCGTTTGTGGTACCAATATTATCTAATTAGGATGACGAAGGCTTTCATTCACACTACCCCAAAAACTCCAATCCTTTGCTAACACTTTGAGCCGGTTACCTTTCTTTCAGTACTCTCTTTGGAACCTGAAAATGTTTGTTTGAAAAAAAAATCAAAACAAAAGAAAAGGAAAAACAACAAAACAAAATATTCCCTAAAATACGTTCGACTTGATTCCGAAAGGATACGTAGGCAGCCTCTCTCTAGTATTCAGTCACACCAAAATAAAAATCCAATTTCCCCCAAAAGTGAAACTAGGGCAGATGTTATAATGGTTTGGCGATGGTTTACCAGAAAGGTTCCAAAGTTGTAATTCAATCCAAACTCTTTTTACCCTAAACCATGTTCAAGTCCTGTCGACCAATCAGTGAGAATGTTCAAGAATCAGAGAACGCAGCTATTTGGATCCGATGCAATCAAGATGAGAGAAACAAAATCAGAGAGTCTTATTGGTGAAAACCCACACGGGCACCGTAAGGCGATGGTGAGTATAGAAACAGAAAAATGAGAGAGTCTTGTTAATGAAAACTCGCAAAGAGCACTATAAGGCGACGGTTGTTGATACCCAATTTTCTCTATATATTTTTAAAATAACATATATATGCATATATAAGCATGCCCAAGTATTTTAATGTTTTTCCTAATTCCTAAAAGATTTTTAAAATCAATTTATTGCCCATTTTAGCAGTATAGAAAACCAATAATTATTTCCAAAATTATTATTTTGGTGGATAATTTGTTTTATTTCCCATATTTATACGAAAATATAGTTAAGGTGATTTGTATAGTTTTACAAATTTATTTGGTATTTTAAAAGCTAAATTGCATATAATTGTAATTTTAGACTATTTTAAGATTGATAGCATTTTATAATTATAAATTTGGTTCCAATATTTTTAAATTAAAATTTATATATTATTGACTAATTCAATACTTTTAATTTAATTTCAAAATCCTTTTTACTATTTTTTATAAAATAAAAGTAAAAAATGACTATTTAATATGTAGCCCCAATTTGTTACAATTATAGCCAAAATTGACCCTCCAATTAACCCAATCTTAACCACCAATTGGACCGATCCAATTTCAATTTTAGCCCAACCCCTTAACCCGTTTCCTCGATGCACCCGGTCTTTCTTTTAGTCCAGGCCGTTGATCATTTTGATCAACGACCACGATTACTCCTTACCTTTTTAATTCCCTAACCATACCCTAATCCCCTTATTTCCATCTCTCGGCCGCCTTCAAACACTCTCCTCTCCCAAAACTCTCTCGAAGGTTCCTTGGAACCCTAGTCATCTTCTGCCCTTTTCAACCGCACTTTTACTGGAATCCTTGGCTTCTCAGGCCATGGATAGCCTGTAAACACCCCCCTCCACCTTTAAACCCTGGGTGTTAGACGTTTCGAGGTCTGACCACGATGGTGTTCTTTCAAATCTTCTCAGATTCATGGCTTTGAGGCCTCTCCAGCCTCGCTCCGGCGTATCCAAGCATCAGGAGCCTATTTTTGACCTCTCCGACTTAAGATTTGACTTTCTTCCAAGCCTTTCTCATTTCTAGGGTTTCTCTGAAATCCTAGCTATTCAAGGTTTTTTCTCTAGTTGTTTTCTTAAATCTATGCTATATCTGTGTTCTACTGGAGTTTTAAAACATTTTCCCCAAACTTTTCTTTCAAAATTTGTTTCTCCTTGATTTAGGGTTTCTGAAAAAGTTTCGAAATATTTCTTCGACTCTCCTCTTCTTTTCTTTGTGTGAATCTATCTATGATATGTTTTATGTTCTCTTTTCTGCCTCGCATGTCCTTCTCCTGTGTTCTTATGTTTGCCTTATTATGCATATTCTTCTATTGTGCTCCGTTCTTTCTTCTACTGGTTTCTATATCATGCTTTCACACGTTTATCTTATGTGTTCGTTTACCCCAGTGCTTCTTTATTGTATTTGCTACTAAGATCTTAGTTCTTTATTTGCCTTCTTCTGGACTTTGTTTGAGTTCTTTCTAGACATGTTTCATCTACTGTTTCCTTAAGTTTATACTACCTCTTTGCCTTTTGAACTTGTTTAAGTTCCAAGCTTTTCTTAAAACATGTTCTTTATGCTTCAAATCAGCTTTTGCACTATATTTGTTTCGAACCTGCTATTTTACCTGTTTGTTTTCTCATGAGTCTCTGAAAGAGATCTCTGAGCCTGTTTCAATTATTTGTCTTCTCGTCTCTGCATCTGATTCGAGTTGAAAATCCTAGGATTTGGGGTTTTTGGCTAGTTTGATCTTGTGTTTGGACTAGGGTTCTATTATGGAACCCTGGATTGTCTCAAACTAAGTCTCAGTCTATGTACTGAATTTGAGCCTCTTTGTTTGTCTGAACTTTTCTATACTATATTCTTTCTAATTAGCATGACAGTTCTTTCTTGTTTAACATGTCCGTATGCTTTATATATGAGGAGTTCTTCCTTCAAAAAGGGTTTTGCCAATTTGTGATTGATTCAGAATTCCATTTAATAAGTTCGATTGATTGTTACTGATTTTCTTTAATTGAACCTTTCTTCACCTTTTCTGGTTGGATTCAGTCCTACCAAAACTCAATTTCTGATTTTACTGGCTGTTGATTGATTGCGTTTCCTTATTTGCACAAATCGTGTTGCTATCAAACTCTTTCCTTAAATAGTTTATGTGTATTTGCCCTTCTTGTACTACTTTGAAAAAGATTTTGATCAAATTCTTTCCTTATTTATTCAGCCTGTTTGAAATCAGAATCCCTTACTTAAAGGGAGACCTTATGTAATTGATTTCAAAACTATTTTCTTACCTTTTTCTTACTTGCTTTCTGCACTATAAAGTGCACGACCTTTCAGCACTTTAAGACACCTCGAGTTCAATACTCTAACACACATTACTTACTTTCAATTTCAATACTCTTCACTTCACTAAACACTCTACTCTCTCCTGAGATATTCTGACTATTTGCTTGCAACTTGGCTTTACAAGACTACTGCTTTTACTTTCTTATTTCCCTGAAACTGGTATGTTCTAATTTAAGTTTCTGCCTCATCCCTATGTGTTTTCTTTGAAGCTTCTACAATTCTATCTACTTTGCTATCTATGTTCAGTATTAAATATGCTGTTCTCTTTGCATCTGTTGCTGTTGTGAATTCCCATACCCCATTTCCCTTCTATGTGTTTGAGTTAAAGTTCAAAGCATGGCAACATCCAAAATTGTTGCTCATGCCTGAACTTGATCCTTTGATGGATCCTAACTCCCAAACAATGTGGCTAACATGCTGGTTGGGGTGTGCCAGCACTTCCAAGTGCTGGGTATGACTACCAGCTTGTCTTGGTCTTCCCCAAAATCCCCTCTATTGCACTTGCACTCTCTCTTAGATTCTAAGTTCTGCCCCCTTCCTATGAGCCTTACTGTGGGACCTTGAGCTCCCTTTGAACTTGGACATTTGAGGGCTGGCCCTTCCACACTGCACTATAATTCTATTTTGCAATAAATTTAGGTGTAAGCACTGCCCTGAGTTCATGAAGCTCTCGGGAACTCTGACATACCCAAAAAATGAGAAAGGCTTTGAAATCTGATCTTTGGAGATTGGTTTACTTCATGCTTCAGACAGGAAGTCTGAATCAGGCTTTACTTGGTTGTAAATTTTTTAGTTTTCTGATGTAATTTTACCTTTCCTTTATTCCTTATGGGTTGTAATAATTTGCAATAACTTATGAGGTTTATGGTGAAAAGGGGAGGGTGACTCATGTATGCATAAGGGTAGATATCATGTTCATAGTTATTTACTTCTCCAAATTATGTCAAGTTCTACACTTTCGTATTTTTTGCATATAGAAACCATGCCTACAGGTTTTGCATTTCATGTAGACATCTTGTGTTTAGGTCCCGCACTTCAGCATTTTTAGAAATCCATGCCTATAAATTTCTGCACTTTTGCATCTTAGAAATCTTGCCTATAAGTTCTACATTTCACACATACATATCATGTCAATAGCTTTTGCATTTCTGCAATTATATAGAGAACATGCCTATAGGATTCAACATTTGGCATCTCATATAGAGAACATGTCTATTGGATCCTGCATTTTGCCTATCAATAGAGAGCATGTCTATAGGACATCCTGAATTTTGCGTCATCATCTGTCACTAGGCAAACCTGTTTATAGGTTTAAATAACTAACAACATTTTAGATACCATGCCTTAGGACTTCTGCACTCTTATTTCGATTGCAAACGTTTTAAAATCAATAGCACCTAGAAAGCATTCCTATAGGAGCTATCATCTAAGTCTGAATCGACCATTCGCTTATAAGTTTAAATCAGTAGCTGCAAAGCTTAACATCTGCAGATTTTACGTCTTCTGTAATTAACGAGTCTTCTTCTTTAAAGTCAGTATACTTCTTTTTCTGAACTAATAGATATCATGCCTATAGGCTTTTCGCTTAACACTTAGGCAAACTATAAGGTAACTTGTAAATTGAATCAGAGTCTATTAAACTACAACCAGCAGGCAGGCCTGATCCGAGTTTCTTATTTAAAATATGTAATAGATCAGTCTGCCACAACTCTTAAGTTTAATTAGACCTTAATCAATATCTGAAAGACATGCTAAAACTATATGCTTGTCTTTGTTTTAAGGAGGTTTGTTTGAGCCTTATTTGTTTATATGCTTCCCCCATACCCTGTCATATATGTTTTGATTATCGCCTTAGAATTTTGTCCTTTAAAACTATAAAACCCCATACCTCTTCCCTTTAGGATTAGTAGTCCCAAATGCCTCTGGGACTGATAGGATTGAGGCGGGTAATAGTATGCAATAAGCAAAGCGAGAGCATTTTGCGTTTAATACCTTAACGGGCTGGGAAAGAGTAGATATAGATTTGATGACCACGCAATAACACCACGTGTATAAACGGTTACCGGGTGTTGTGTGGGGTGATCCATATTATTTATAAACATAGGGCCCCCTTCCCTTTACTTGTTTATTTTCGGAACTTCAAAACTGCTTTCTTCCCAAAATTTTTGCTTCTTCAACTTGATTTTAATTGCTCAAAATATGTGCAAAACCCCTTCCCCTTTACTTATTTATTTTCAGAATTTCTAAACTATTTTCCTCCCAGACTTCAACTTCTTTAACTTCTTTTATTTTTATTGCTTGCAACCATTATGTGAAACTACCCTGTATCTGTAATTCTTGCTTGCACTTAAAGTGACAATTATAGCATGGCCGGGAACCACACTAGTGGATCTTGAGGAGTGCCTAACACCTTCCCCTCGAGATAATTTCTAGCCCTTACCCAATTTCTATTATTTCTAAATCAAATTTCTTCTTAGTGTCCTAATGCACTTAAATCATTAGGTGGCGACTCTTCAAAATTGTAAATCCAATTCCCAAAAGGAAATGAGTTGTCCGCCCAAATGTTATAAACCCGATTTCACGAGAGAAAGGGGGCATCGACAGCATGGCGACTCTGCTGGGGATTTCTTTAAGGCTCTTACCATTTCATGCTATTTGTGACTTTATGCTTCTTTATATGTCTTTTTAATACCTTTAAGTATTTATTTCCCTCTTCTACTTCGAAACTGACTTGGCTCTTTGTTTCTTTTGTTTAATGCTTTCTTTTGCCGCTTTTCTTGAATACTGTTGTAATTATGAGCAATCTTTACTTTATGAACATGCAAATACATGACAACTTGTTTAATTATTGTAACTGCATATTCAACATCATATTCCACTCGTGCTAAACAACATACCATAGCAATGCTTATAATGAGTGGCTGCGCCCTTCCGATATTGTTAACCCCTAAATTTGGCAAAGACATATTTGGGGTAAAACCAGTCGATCAACGGTGTAGTCGACGGTTCCATGCCTTTCCCTCTTGAGTTATCCTCTCAAGGGTACCAATCTAATACCCTATAGAAACTCTACTCTATTTAATTGTGCATGCATCATTGTCAAAACCTAGTCGAGTCAGTTATGTCGTCCGCATAATGAATTTTTAAGAATAGCCTTGTCAAAAGTCCATTGGGTTTCCTTGAAACCCAAACGGACACTATCATATTTTGTGCACTTATTTGGAGAAGTAAATGCTTTTCATGCTAATTGTTGATATTTAATAGTCGAGTCTGGCGGAGGTAAGGGTCTAACACTTTTGTGTTGCAGGAAAATAAGGCACGAAGTCCCCAGATTCGGCATGGTCACCAACATCCACCCAAAATTGCTAAGCTTGTGGGAATACCTTCACTCCAGTGATCAGACTCTTGTCCTCAAATATTTGGAAAACTTGCCTTCTCTTCTGGAAATCCAATCCAATAACAAAATTATTGAAGTTGCCACCCTATTCTGGGACTGCGATAGGTCTGTGTTTCACTTCGGGGAGATTGACATGACACCCGTACTAGAGGAAATAGGAGGACTGGCTAGTATACCATGGGAAACTTGGGTCTGCCAATGCTAGAGAACCGCAAGGTTTGAGGTTTCCTCAAGATGATAGGTCTAAAGAAGAATCTGAATTTAACTTGCCTGAAGGAGTCGTACATTCCCTTTGAATATTTGTACGAAAGGTACGGTCATAGCATGTCCTACCGTACTTACCCTGAGGAGTTTGCCCTCACATCATTGGGTCATATCCATAGAAGGGTCTTTGTCTTCATGTTCTGCTTCTTGGGGATGATAGTGTTTCCTACGAAGAAGGCTAGGATCCATACCAGACTAGCCATGGTCACCAAGATTTTAATGGAGGGAATTGGCGGGCAGCTATTTAGCATAGTGCCCATGATTCAAGCTTTGGAAAAAGGCTAACAGGGAGCCAAGCACTTCGAGGGTTGTAAATTACTACTCCAACTTTGGCTCATGGAGCACCTCCAAAAGGGTGAATATCGACAGTAGATTCAGCGCAGAGATTTGGATGATATATTGCCTTCCATCAGCCAAGGCGAATGAACTATATGCCTCATATGTTTGCTCATCCAGAGGATGGGTAGAACTGTTTGAAAATCTGAAAGAGGACCACGTACAATGGATGTTCGAATGGTTCCCTACTGAAGAGTTCATTGCTCAATCTCGGGATGCACCATTTCTGATACTTATCGGTTTGAGAGGAACTTATCCTTATGTCCCTCTCCAGGTTATGAGACAGGCTGGTAGGAAGTAGATTACACCAAGGGTCGACAAGATGAGTCACCTTCCGGCCGAATTTCAGGATGACGATAGCCCTTACAAGTGCCAAGCTCAGCACATGTGGCACTGCAAACTCGTCCTAGGGAGAGATAGCATCTAGCCGGACAGGTACCATACTGGTTATACTCCATACTATCCAAGTTGGCTGAAGGATAATCATAATGGTTTGGGTCAACCCGGGTTTGTTCGAAGTCATAGGATCATCGACGAAAAGGCTAAAGCATAGGTTAAGTACAACCAATTGCGCAAGAGGATTCGGGAATGCGAAAATGAGCATCGTGAAATTCAAGAAGCCAACCAAAAGCTGATTGAAGAATGGAAAGACATGGCTGTCAGCGCCAATAAACGACTGGGGTACCTAGAACGGGGTTTAGTAGAGCTGGAAAGGAAATTCATTAGAAGGGTCGAGGACTGACAGAATGCTGAGGATGGGCACCTAGCCAGAACCTACTTGCTACTGGGACTTCGCGAGCTGATACAACTGTTCGAGGGAGCCAAAGATGGCGAGTCTGGGGAAGGTCCCTTTGGGACCAAATAGATAGGAGCCTTTTATTTACTTTTAAGAATGTAATAAGGCCAATGGCCATTAGTGACATTTTATCTTCTGCTGTTTTAGTGTCGTTTTGGGATTCGTCTAATTTCTATCAATAAAATGAGGCATTTAGCATTGTAAGTTCTCCAAATCAATTTGTCGCTAGGCCCACCTCAAGCACAACGAGGCTCCCAAATTAGGACATAATTTATATTCTCGCACTATTTGTTTAAATATCGCAACATCTTTTTCTTATAACCCTCACTAACTTGTTCCATTAGAATAATATTTTTGATCTTAGAAGAAAATTCGTCAGACTAGGTTTTCTATCTTTGTTATCTTAGGAGAAAGATTCATCAGACTAAGATTTCTATCCTAGGAGAAAATTCATCAGACTAGGTTTCCTATCTTAGGAGAAAGATTCATCAGACTAAGATTTATATTGGGAGGAAAATCCATCATACTAGGACTTTTATACTAGGAGGAAAAATGTGAAGATCAATGGCAAGATTTTATGCACAATAGCAAGACAAATAAAGGCAAAGATTTGAAAAACTTCCCTTTGTCGGCTATTCTCTTCTTTTCTTTTATTCTCTTTTTTTTCTTTTTTTCTCTTTTTTTTTCTTTTCTCTCTTTTTTTTGAACCACTTTCCTTGCACTGCTTTGTTCCTGCTGCAAACAAAGAAAAATTTGTCAGTTTTGAAAATGGTGGTCGGTTTGTGGCGTTGAGTCTTGGGCAGCTTGGCTTCTGCTCAATTAGCTTGAGTCGGTTTCAAGAGACTTTTGCTCGGCATCAACCATGATTGTTTCACACCCAGTACCATTTGTATTTGTGGCTCAATCAGCCTTGTACCGATTGGAGATCTTTGCTCAGGTGACCTTTTCTGATATCTTTAATGAATTTCTGCTTTTTGAGCAATTTGTCTGTCAGAGAGAATCACCAGTTACCTTTCTTGCGCCAAATAGGCTGACAAGAGTCTTTTTGGGAAGCCTTTGCATGAATCCTCATGGCATATTGACAGTAACAACTGAGTGCTGGCCAAATTTACTTTATGCAACTGAAAAGCTGGTAGCAGATTTTGAAATCTTTTCTTGCTTGTCTTGAGAAGGATTGACTCAGAGTGAAGGACACAAGTGATGCAAAGAAACAAGTATTAACAAGAAGTGCCCCCTGTCGGAAGGACAGAAGGAAGAGTTTTTTTTTTAATGACTAGCCTTAATGATCATGACATGCATTTTGGACTTAACAACCGATCTATCAAACTAATCTAATCTTCCCTTTTATCATTCTTATGACCTTTGAAGTCGGACTTGTTCGTGCCAATCCTTTACATCAGCTTCACGACTCACTTTCGACAAGTAGTGCCCCGAGGGGTCTTCACCAACAAGTCTCTCTCATTTAATTCTCTACTTACCATCGCCTTACAGTGCCCATGAGGGTTTTCACTAGTAAGACTCTCTTATTTATTTTTTTTTGAGCAACTTGACAGTGTTCTACGTGTGACAATTGTTGATCATTTCATGTGTTTCTTGACATTCTTGAAGCTCATCGGGAAGTCTTGTTGAGAAGGTTTTTTGGATAGGGTTGGAAAGAAGGGTCGGCATGAAGGCTTAGAGTAGACTCAAAATGATGGGATTGTAGGCTTACAACTCTTGGAATCGACTCTTTCAAAAACGAAATAAAATCTCTACCCCTGTTTTAGCTGTTGGGGAATTTTTTTTTTTTGGGATTTTTCTTCTTCTTTTTTTTTCTCTTTTTTTTTTGGAATTTTTTTTCTTGGATTCTTATTTGGTTGGACCGAACCGTGAGGCTGCCTACGTATATCTTTTTTTTTAAGGAATCAGGTCTAACGTAGTTTAAACATCTGACCTAACCAATTTTCTTTCAACTTTCTTCTGTTTTTTTTTTGTCTCTTTTTTTTTTCAAACAAGTTGCCCCAGCTTCTATTTTCTGGGGGCATGGACCTTCGATAGTTCTTTTATTCTTCATTTTTTTTCACTTGAAAATTGCCCCAGTTTGTACTCTTGGGACATGAACTTTTTTCCTTTTTCTTTTTCCCTTTTTTTTGACTCTTGACTCTAAACTTGATTCCAAAAAAGGGTGGTCAAAGAAAATAACACAGGCTCAAATGGGTGACAAAGGGTATAACGTGTTTGGGCAGTAGAAAAATAGCCTCCCAGCCTCGAGAATGCCAAATATAGTATCCTTTCGCAATCACAACATTGATGAACATGCCTGTCTTCTTGGTGTGTCGTGGTCACAAGACACTTTCCATCCGTTAACGTCAAACTTTCCAACAATCTTATATTGGTTCTTCTTCAAGCCCGATCTTCACAACGATTCGAAGGTGACTTTTACTCGACCTTAATTCCCAAGTATTTCAACTCTTTATTCATCCTCAAAAGTGTTTCTCCTTTTTTTTTCGTTATCCAATTCCAGATTAAATCAGTTTTTAAGATCTGGCCAAAGTTCCCACATGCATGTCATGTTATTAGAACTAGCGCAAAAAGAACTAAGAATAGAATGACACAAAAGGACAAACTGAATTTTATTGAATAAGGATGGAAGGGTTTGACGACTAAAAAAGCAACCAAAGATCAGAGTTACAAACCTAAAATAACCCGAATAATGAAAATAGCAATAAAAACAGACAGACATGACTTATACAAATAGAATAAAAGGATAGAAGGGTTTGACTCAATAGAACGAATAAAATCTAGATCACAAACCTGAAATAACCCAGATAGCAGAAAAAAACATCAAAACAAGCTACCAAGATTCCTTCCTAGTAAGGAAAGAATGACTTTTCAATTGCTAAGCTTGACATTTAGCCACAAAATTGTCATCAGAATCACCATGGCCTTCTCCAATTTCAGTTGGCAAGTTCCCGAGAGGATTCTCATACTCCATGTCACCAGGCATGGTCCCCACAAAGTGTGCATCATCATGTGCAGGTAAAGGATTCTGCGTGATATTCTGGGTGTTACTGTCTTGGATCACAAACAGGTTTTCCTGGATCATCCTTTCTATTTCTCTTTTCAAATCCCGACAGCTTTCAATATTGTGCCCCTGGGCATTGGAATGGTATTCACACCTTTTAGAAGGGTCAAAGCTTCTTGCATGGGAGTCCACATGATTTGGAGGAATTGGTGCAATCATGTCATGATGTTTTAACTTCTCAAATAAGCTTGCATAGGACTCTCCTATTGGCGTAAAATTATCTTTCAACCTTTGTTCCTCTCTGTACCCCTGGTTTGGATATGGGTAATAGGGCACTTGAAAATTTTATGGAGACTGGAGGAAATTTTGCAGTGCTCTTGCTCACCTTCTGGGGTGTTTTGGTGGCTGGACAACATACTGAGGTGCAACGACAGAGTATTGAGGGTTCTGAGGTGGATAATACTGCTCGGGGGAGTCATGGAAAACTTGATGAGGTTGCGCATACCTTCGAGGTATTCTCCTGGGACCTCTTCTCGACCCTGTTGTCATCATGATTTCTTCTTCCTTCTCATTCGTGTCACTGAAATTATCAAATTCGACCTGGACAGCCTGAGTTGCGACTTTAAAAACTACCTGACTTATAATTTTGCTTGTATTAAGACCATTCTCTACCATTTCTCCCATTTTGATTGCTTCCGAGAAGGATCTGCCAATTGCGGACATCATGTTTTGAAAGTAATCTGGCTCTTGCACTTTAAGGAATACAGTGATTAGCTCATGGTCATCCATGGGTGGCTTAACTTGAGCTAATTGCTCTCTCCATTCAATGGCATATTCCCTGAAACTTTCACTTAGTTTCTTCTTCAGGTTTGAAAGGGAATTGCGATCTGGGGAAATGTCGATGTTGTATTGGAACTGTTTGATAAAGGCTTGTTCCATGTCATTACAAATGTACCAGCGAGATGTGTCTTGATCCAAAAACCATTCGGATGCTACTCCCATAAGGCTTTCCCCAAAATAAGCTATCAGCAATTCTTCATTTTTTCCCGCACCTCTTAGCTGATTGCAATACCTTTTTGGGTGGGATATGGGGTCTCTATGTCCATTATATTTTTCAAATTTGGGAGTCTTGAAACCAGGCGGGAAGTGGACATCGGGGAACATACATAGATCTTTGAAGGCAACACTCTTTTGACCTACCAACCCTTGCATGTTTTTTAATCGTTGTTCTAAGCTTTTCATTCTTTGGGTCATTTATTCTTGTACCATCTTTTGGGAATGCTTTTCAATGCTTGCAAGAAGATCAAACGAGTACGAGTGGTACTCAGGAGAGTGGTATTGCTCTTGCTGTGTAGCAAATTATGACTCATGACGAGGCTGTCCTTGACCACCGGCCCATGCTTGACACATTTCGGTCATTTGCTGTATCAGTATTCTATTTTCTCTAACACAGTAGACTCTTGTTGAACTCTCTGATCCTGATTCTCTAGAGCACTTGTAATGGTTTCGATGTCAGTTATCATTTTTCCTTGGATCTTGTGTTTCCAGCTTACCACAAACCGACTACCTCAACTTTCTTCACAATTCAAAACAAAACATGTTAGAATGAACTCAGTTGATCCTTATTATTATCAACATTTTTTTATTTTTGTTTTTCATTTTTTTTCATTTTTCTTTTTAATGGTTGATCGAACCTGATGTGGGTTACCTACGTATCATGTGAGAACATGAATCAAATCTTGCGTAGTTCGGAAAAATTAGGAATAAAGTAAATAAACTAACTCTTTTTTTTGGATTTTGAATTTTTCATTTTATTTTTTTCGAAAGAAAGACTTATAAAGAAAAAAGAGAATATTTTTTTATTACTATTTGTTTTGGAATTTCGAAAGAAAAACTTCTAAAGAAGAAAGAAAATATTTTTGAATTTTGGACTTTTATTTTTGAATTTATGAAAGAAATACTCTAAAGAAAAGAGAGCATATTTTTGAATGTTCAATTTTCTTTTGAATTTTTTTGAAAGAATAACGAAAATATTTTTGGATTTTAAGAAAAAATTAAAAGAAAATATTTTTGTATTTTTAAAAAATTTGGGTCTAAAAGAAAGACTTTCTAAGGAAGTAAATGAAAATATTTTTGGATTTTTGAAAAATGGTGGGCCAGAACCGATGAGGTTTGCCTATGTATCTCACATCCGGTGAGAATCAGACCCGCGTAGTTCGTCCAACTTTGACACATTTGAAGGGACACAGTGTTTGACTCTTTTGAAATAACTCTTTTTTTTTAAAAAATTTTGGCAGAGTTTCGGGATTTTTTCAAATAACGAGTTTTTCTTTAGAACCGGACTTTATTTCTTCCCCACATCACTCTTGGTTTTTCTTTTTGCTTTATTTTCCCTAGCCGGTCAGCATGTAAGCCGAAACAAATAAATGTTCACATAGTACATAGAATGCATCAGGATGGTCTGTTATTTTGGGCACACCTGTCCTAGACGGACCCAACTCCTGTATTGAGTCCCTTAAGTCAAATGAACATGAGACAAACAAACGTTCCTACTAGGGATCCGGCATGAAGCTGTATTTTTTCTAGGTTTAAATCTTGGGGTTTTGTTCTAGATTTGGGGTACCCAAGCGGACAACTAGGGCCGAGGAGGGGGTGACGTACCGAAAGCACTAAAGTTTGGTCGGCCTTGTCGCTTGCCCAGTATCGCTCTATTTGGTATAATTTCTACAGAAAAAGTGGGCTACGCGAACGTATGCACCATTTTCAGAAGATTCGGAGGGGTAGCGTAAGAAGACAATTACATACAATTCAACAATATTAAAGCGGTAAAAAGATAGAATTTAGCACAAAAAGGTTCACAAAATACAGTAATATCAACGATAAATAAAGCCAAGTAAAAATCACGAAACAAGCTCGAATTCTTGAACCCTGAACCGGAAGTTCTGGGTTCTTATCCCCAGCAGAGTCGCCAGAGCTGTCACACCTACTTTTATACACACACCCTGAGGAGGGTAGTATATAAGAGTGTTTTTCCAATTTAAGTGATATTATTTGAAATGGAATTATTTTATTTATTTTTCAGAGTCGCCACTTGGAATAATTTATGGTGTCCCAAGTCACCTGTTTATTTTAAATCCCAAATCGAGGAAATTTTGACTTTCCTTTTGAAGTCTATGAACCAAAAATTCTAGATAAGGAATTCTGTTAACCCGGGAGAAGGTGTTAGGCATTTTCGGATTCCGTGGTTCTAGCACGATCGCTTAGTGATTCATACTTGGCTTAAATTGTTTAACTACTCATTTTTAGGATCTATGTGAATTTATCTTTTTACCGCTTTTAAATTACTTGATTATTCGTAATTAAAGAATTGAGTTACGCGTACATATACTCTTTTCCTTTGGCGCGTCAAAAACCATGTCACGCGAACGTGTCCACGATTAATAAGCTTTGTCTATTTATTAAGAAAATTTGGTTGAAATTGCGCGAACGCATACCTCGAGTCTTTTAATGTTAGGGATCGTAATTGTGTCACGCGAACGTGTACACAATCACAATAATATATTAGAACATGCCCAAAGCATTTTACGAATATTCATTTATTATAATAAAATAATTAATAAAAATAACAATTAAGGATTATTCGTTCATGAGAATTAACAGTTTCATAATTCATTCACAACTTAAATTCATGCTTTATAATTCAATCACAAAATCTTGAAACTACAGCATTAAAACATGCTCAAAGGAAAACACGAAACGTAGAATTGGAAAATGGGAGAAAAAGACATCAAAGGGAAATTCTAAAACTAAACAAAATATCATGTATTTATTCAAAATTCAAGTATTATTCCAACCAAAATATACTTTTGCAAGAAATAACAAAGAGAGAATGGAAACTAGACATCAAAAGGAGCTTTCCCAAAAATGAAACGAGCTACTACCAATTGGATCTACGAGCAAATTTTTCAAGCGGAACCTCAAACCCGAACTCGAATCGACATCGAAAAATGAGGGAGGAGGTGAAAGGCAGCGAGGGAATCCCCTGCACTATTAAATCTCACATCTCTACTCTACGATCCAAGTTGACCTATTTTGCGTCGGCGTTGCTATGTCGATGTTGTGTGTTTCAATGGCCAATTGAAGATTCAAATATGTATGTGTGTTACGTAAAGATAAGATCTTTTTCTGACCAAAGAATAGGTGGATTTTTGACCAAACAAGAAAAAGTTTGCCTTGTCCTTTTATCAATCCAATATGGCAATACTTCAAACTTCAAAGATGGTGATGATGATGTGGCTATCGGGAAATTGAGGGGTTAGGGGATGAGCCACCGAAACTTTTTCTTTAAAAATCCTATTTGTAATTTGCCATCGTTAGGTGATGCGACTGTCAAGGGATTGAAGCTGGTGGAATTGGTTTTTGGCGAGATGAGTGGTGGCTGCCGCTCTAGGTCCTAGGGGTGTAGGTTTATACTTAAGGATTAGGTACTATTATATAAGGGTAGGGATTAGGTTAGGGTTATGGGCCTAGGAATTATGGGCTAGGGTATTGGGCCAAAGACTAAAAAAATGGACTACAAGATTTATAAAGACGGGATAAATCAACCTAAAACTAATTTATCCTTCTAAAATTATGTGCAATTATAATATAAAAATATAAAACTTATTTTAATTAATTGAACTAAACTATAAAACATAAAAATATTTTTTGTGTTTTCAAGATTATATAAAAATAAAGATAAGGCACTATTTTTGTATATATTTTTTTATTTAAATTTACGAAAGATACGTAAACTAAAATATTTTTTTGTAATTTTAATTTTTTTGTAATAAAATAAAATTAAAAGAGTAAAAAACGATCTGAAATAGCTATATTAGGCCTAAATTAAATATTTACGTGCTAATATATAAAATCTTGGGGAGGGTCAAAAATCACATGTCTACAGTATGCACAGGATTTATTTGGGTTGACCCATTAGGAAGGGTTTTTAGGGGTTATAGCAGGAATGGAGGTGACATAACCAGCGGCCTTGAGCCTTTCATATAACTAGTCAATTGGTTCGACAATGTTGGTATATTGTTTGGGAGGTCTACGGTCGAAATTTGGTCGGGGTCTAGGAAAGTTTTGGCGAGTGGGAGGTGATTGATAATGAGAGGGTTGATCATTGTAGGCTTGGTAGACATGTGCAGGTTGGGAGTATCTAGGTGAAGTAGGCTGATATGTGGGTGGTGGAGGTGATTGGTAAGTAGGTGGTGGAGCTTGGTAAGAGGTCGAGGGTGCTTAGTAATTCGGGGTAGGTTGATATGTGAATGGAGGTACTGGGTAAGTTTGGTATTTGATTGGGGACTTTGTTCTCTGTGCAACCATCACGGCACTCACATCCTTTTTCTTGGATGTGCCACCAGACTGTAGAGCCTTGTTGGTAGCCTGCAAAGCTTCAAAGTTTGTGACCATACCGCTTTTGATACCTTCCTCGATCCTCTCCCCTAGCTTGATGATGTCAGAAAATTTCTGGCTTTCAATCAGCATTAACCTTTCATAGTACTGTGGGTCTTGAGCTCGGACGAAAAACATGTTCATTTGTTCTTCTTCTAAAGCCGGTCTGACCTTAGAAGCTTCTGATCTCCAACGAGTAGCATACTCGCAGAATGTCTCCGTGGGTTTCTTCTTTAGATTCTGGATATAGAACACATCCGGCGCATTTTTCGTGTTGAACCTGAACCTGTCCATGAAATTGGATGCCATACTTACCCAATTCGACCACTTCTTTGGGTCTTGGATGATGTACCAAAATAGATCATCTCCCTTCAAAATCCTCATGAAGAGTTTCATGCGAATCTTTTCGCCCTTCCCTACTCTGACCAGCTTGTTGCAGTATGTTCTCAGATGAAATCTCGGATCACCTGTACCGTCAAACATCTCAAAGTTAGGAGGTTTGTACCCTTCGGTCAGTTCGACATCGGGTTGAACGCAAATATCTTCGTAATTCAGCCCTTCAATCCCCTTACTTCTCTCGATGCCCTGAATTCTGCTAGTTAGCTTCTTGAGTTCTTCCGCCAGATTCCTAATGAGCGAGTCCTTATCATCAGACTCTTGTATGTTTGAAATGGGTTGAGTAGGATGCAGCATAGTTTCCACATGGATGAGGGTATTGTGATGAGGGTAAGAATGGTCTTTTGTGGAGTTCATAGGTTCCGGGATAAGCAGTGGAGTATTGTTGGATGTGTGGCAAGTGTTGCAGTGTTGGTGAGGATCAGAGTGGTTTTGGAATGTTTTGTGGAGGTGTGGGGTTTTGAGTGTTTTGGAAACTGATATTTGGGGTGGTGAGGGAAAATGACAAGCTTGCCAAGTTCCGAAATTGGTCCAGTTCTTCTTGAAATTTCAAAAACTTCTGTTCGAGATAGGAGGCATTTTCCTTGGAAACCTGAATACCCTGAGTAACCTCTACCTGTTCGACCGAGTTCTCCTTTCTGGTGTTGCTCAAATCTTCCATTTTTCCTCTGTTCCTATTTCTGATAGGACTCAGAAAGGAATTAGGTGGAGGGCCCTTGGATCTTGTGGAATATGATGACGATGCGAAAGTGCACGAACAAACCTTTGGGGAGGGGAATAAACAAAAGTAAAAGCAAAACAAAGTAATTTTCTCCTAAGATAGGAAACCTAGTCTGATGAATTTTCTTCTAGGATCACAATCTTAGTCTGATGAATCTTTCTCTTAAGATAACAAAAGAGGACCTTGTCTGATGAATTTTCTCCTAGGATCGAAATCTTAGTCTGATGAATTTTTCTCCTAAGATAAGAAAAGAGACTTAGTCTGATGAATCTTTCTCTTAAGATAGAAAACCTAGTCTGATGAACTTTTTCCTAGGATAAGAATCTTAGTCTGATGAATCTTTCTCCTAAGATATCAATACAAAAAAAAAAAGATCTAGTCTGATGAACTTTCTCCTAGGATCAAAATCTTAGTCTGATGAATCTTTCTCCTAAGATAGAAGACCTAGTCTGATGAACTTTCTCCTAGGATCAAAATCTTAGTCTGATGAATTTTCCTCCTAAGATAGGAAACCTAGTATGACGAATTTTCTCCTAGGATAATTTGAAAAAAAGAGAGGATGTCTCGAAAAAAAATGGTCATTTGTTCATGCTTTTGAAAAAAAAAGAAGCGTTTGAGAAATTTGTTTAAAAGAATGATTTTCTAATTTTTTTTTTGATTTTTCTATTAAAAAAAAGAAAAAAAAAATCCTTCTTGGTTCATTTTAGCATAAGTACACAATTTAGCAATCTCATTTTTCCAACATAGGGCTCAATCCCTAGTTGAGATTTTGAGACATAGAGCCTCCATTCCATAGTCGCCTTTTTGCCAACATTAGGGATGCAATCCTTGAGTTGAAATTTTAGACAAAGGGCCTCCATTCCCTAGTTGCCTTTTTTGCAAACATTAGGGCTCCAATCCCTAAGTTGAGATTTTTAGACATAGGGCCTCCATTCCCTAGTCGCCTTTTGCCAACATTAGGGCTTCAATCCCTAAGTTGAGATTTTAGACATAGGGCTTCCATTCCCTAGTCTCTTTTTCCTTTTAAAGACACACCATCCTTATTTTATCGCTTTCAAAAGAAAAAACAAAAAAAAAAGAAGAGAAAAAAAAAATTTTAGTCACAAATAACTCACGAAATTTTTCTAGTGAAAACTGGGGCAGAAAAATTTCATTCGTTTGTTTGTTTTGGTGTCTGAGCAGGTTTAATCTCGAGGCATAGGATTCGAGATGACCAAAAGAATGAGTCTCAATACATAATAAAGAGAAAAAGAAAAAAAAAAAGTGAACTCAGAATGCAGAAGCGCAGAAAAGATGTGCACTGCTCAAGACATAATTGAAGTTACAAGCTCTGCATGTCCCATCTTGATTTGAAAAAGCTGAAGAAGATTGAACCAACACCTACAGCTAACAAGCATCAAGATTCAGATCATAGTCCGCATGAAGAACCAATCAAAACTCAAGATCAAGCTCCAAAAGACTCATAGATAGGAATCTTGTAACTTGTAGCTGATAGGCTTATTTAGTCTTTTTCATTTTTGATTCTGATGTAATAACAGGACCACGGACCGGAACCTCGACGGCATCTTGCTCGGCTCTCAGCCTCGGTACTCCATCACCTCATTCATTTCTGAACTACACGTGGCCTGATTCCTTTATAGCCAAGGATATATAGGCAGCTCAGATACCAGGGCTCGGTCACATTCTCTTTTCTTTTAGCTTTTAGTCTCTCCAAATAAGGGTCGGGTCAAAAACCTTTCTAATCATTTTTTGTCTGAAAACTCTTCGCATTTCCAGTCAAAGAGGGGCAGCTATAGACATGTGATTTTTGACCCTCCCTAAGATTTTATATATTAGCTCGTATATATTTAATTTAGGCCTAATATAGCTATTTCAACTCATTTTTATTTTTAATTTTATTTTATTACAAAAAAATGAAAATTACAAAAAAGTATTTTAGTTACGTATCTTTCGTAAATTTAAATAAAAAAATACAAAAATAGTACCTTATCTTTAATTTTGTATAATCTTGAAAACACAAAATAGTTTTATATTTTATAGTTTAGTTCAATTAATTAAAATTAGTTTTATATTTTTATATTATAATTATACATAATTTTAGAAGGAAGAATTAGTTTTAGGTTGGTTTATCCCGTCTTTATAAATCTTGTAGTCTATTTTTTTAGTTTTTGGCCCAATTCCCTAGCCCATAATTCCTAGGCCCATAATCCTAACCTAATCCCTACCATTATATAATAGTACCTAATTAAACCTAGACCCCTAGGACCTAGACTAAAAAATCAACAGCCACCACCCATCTCACCGAAAACCTATTCCACCAGCTTCAATCCCTTGACAACCGCATCACCTAACGATGGCAAATCACAAATAGGATTTTTAAAGAAAAAGCTTCAGTGGCTCATACCCTAACCCCTCAATTTCCCGATAGCCACATCATCATCACCATCTTTGAAGTTTGAAGTATTGCCATATTGGATTAATAAAAGGACAAGGCAAACTTTTTCTTGTTTGGTCAAAAATCCATCTATTCTTTGGTCAGAAAAATATCTCATCTTTACGTAACACACATACATATTTGAATCTTCAATTGGCCATTGAAACACACAACATCGACATAGCAACGCCGACGCAAAATAGGTCAGCTTGGATCGTAGAGTAGAGATGGGAGGTTTAATAGTGCAGGGGATTCCCTCGTTGCCTTTCACCTCCTCCCTCATTTTTCGGTGCCGATTCGAGTTGGGGTTCGAGGTTCCGCTCGAAAAATCTGCTCGTAGATCCGATTGGTAGTAGCTCGTTTCATTTTTGGGAAAGCTCCTTTTGAGGTCTAGTTTCCATTCTCTCTTTGTTATTTCTTGAAAAAGTATATTTTGGTTGGAATAATACTTGAATTTTTAATAAATACATGATATTTAATTTAGTTTTAGAATTTCCCTTTGATGTCTTTTTCTCCCATTTTCCAATTCTACGTTTCGTGCTTTCCTTTGAGCATGTTTTGATGCTGTAGTTTCAAGATTTTGTGATTGAATTATAAAGCATGAATTTAAGTTGTGAATGAATTATGAAACTGTTAATTCTCATGAACGAATGATCCTTGATTGTTATTTTTATTAATTATTTTATTGTAAGAATGAATATTCGTAAAATGCTTTGGGCATGTCCTAATATATTATTGTAATTGTGTGCACGTTCACGTGACACAATTACGATCCCTAAAATTAAAAGACTCGAGGTATGCATTCGCGCAACTTCAACCAAATTTTCTTAATCAATAAACAAAGCGTTTTTAATCGCGGACAAGTTCGCGTGACATGGTTTTTGACGCGCCAAAGGAAAATAGTATACGTACGCGTAACTCAATTCTTTAATTACAAATAATCAAGTGATTTAAAAGCGGTAAAAAGATAAATGCACATAGGTCCTAAAAATGAGTAGTTAAACAATTTAAGCCAAGTATGAATCACTAAGTGACCGTGCTAGAACCACGGAACCCGGGAATGCCTAACACCTTCTCCCTGGTTAACAGAATTTCTTATCTAGAATTTTTGGTTCACAAACTTCAAAAGGAAAGTCAAAATTTCCTCGATTTGGGATTTAAAATAAACCGATAACTTGGGACACCATAAATTATTCCAAGTGGCGACTCTGAAAAATAAATAAAGTAATCCCATTTTGAATAATGTCACTTAAATTGGAAAAACTCTCTTATATACTACCCTCCTCGGGGTTTGTGTAAAAAAAGAGGTGTGACACATACCATTCGGGCATGAAAGGGCATACCATTGATGAATGCCGTTCTCTAAAAGATAAAATCCAGGAACTGATCGATAATAAGATTATTGTGGCAAAGTAGGCCGCCCCTAATGTCCGCAATAACCCTCTGCCTGACCACAAGGGTGGAGGCATTCACATGATTGATATAGAGGATGATTGGGACCCTAAAGGATCGATCGGATTAATCACAGAAGGTGACGAGCCAAAGAAACCAACAGTCACCCTTCATCCGATTGTGGTCCAGATTCAGCCTTCTGGGGATGCTGAGGTGAATATGTCCATACTACTAGAGTTCGAAACACCTTTTTCTACAAAGACACCAACACCAATTGAGGTCGAGTTTGGGTCCCCAAAGGCACCTACGCCATTTGAGTTTGCTGTGTTGCCTCCCAAAGAAAGGGTACCTATTCCGGTGGCAATATCGGCCATAACACCATTCTACACAAAGTCCATACCTTGGGATTACAACCGAGTCAAGGAGGAAAGGAAAGGCCAAATCCGGAGTATCAGTTGCGGCACAGGGTATGACAAGAACAGGCAGGGTTTATACCCCGGAACATTTAGCTGAGTCAAGTAAGCAGGCCTCTGGTCGGCCAACCATTACTGAAACTGGGCCTGATGATCTCTGGAGGAAGATACAAGCGAAGGAATACTCAGTCATTGATCAGCTGAACAAGACACCGGCGCAGATTTCTAACCTTGCTCAGCTACAGAGTTCCGATGCACATAAGAATGCCTTATTGTGCTGAGTGAGGCATATGTACCGAGCAACATCACCAGAGGAGAAATGGCAAACATGGTAGGGCAGGTATTTGAGAGTCACAACATCACTTTCCATGAAGATGAGTTGCCACAAGAAGGTTTGAGTCACAACAAGGCATTGCACATCACTGTGCAGTACGAGGATTATTTCATCACCAGAATCCTGATTGACGGAGGGTCTAGCCTCAAAATTTGTCCATTAGTAACTCTCAGAACATTGGGAAAGAGCCTGCATGAGATCAAGGATGGATCCATCAACGTCAAAGCTTTTGACGGTTACCAAAGGTCCACTATTGGGGAAATTAGCTTATGTCTGCAAATGGGGCCTACTTGGTTTGATGTTGACTTTCAAGTGATAGACGTGCCCGTATTTTACAACTTGCTTCTGGGACGGCCTTGGATTCATGTCGCTGGGGCTGTAGCATCAACCCTATATCAGGCAGTAAAGTTTGAATGGAATCACCAAGAGGTGATTATTTACGGCGACGGTAGCAATCCTATATACAGTCGCCAGACCATCCCAGCAATCGGAGGAAGAAGGAAGATAGGTGGGGAGACCTACCATCACATCGAGCGAGTCAATGCCATTGATAAGGACAAGTGGTGGGACAATAAAATTGAAAGCATACTGAACTGGAGTGAATATGAACCTGGCAAGGGACTTGGCAAAAACCTCCAAGGAATTGCCAAACCCATCCAGCTGAAGAAACATGGTACCACTTTCGATCAAGGATATGAGTACACTTGGAAAGAGTTCAATGAATGGTCGCCACTATGGTGCGGTCCTTACTACCTGCTGGAGAAACCGATGCCTCACCTAGAGCAGACTTTCCAGCCAGCCGTTGTTATATGTGGGTCGGAAGAAGAGGAAGCACTGGCAGCGATGAGGAATTTGTTCTTGGAAGATGATGACATGGATTGTTGTGTCATTTTCGAGGAGGAGGGGGCGGAAGGCCCTTCCATAAAAGCCGTAAGCCGAGGAGCATGCCTCAATAATTGAACCGTCAGAACTACCAGAGCCCGAAAAGCTTCGGGGTAGCAAGACTGAACAAAAGCACCATGCATTATCTTTATTTTTGCTAGTCGACTTTCTTTTCGCATTTTTAATTTCAAAATAAGAGCTCCAATGTTCAAAACTGTTATGAAATTTGTCAAAAGCACTTCGACTTCTTATAAATCTTACTCTTATTACTTTCTCTCATTTACCTTATTTACATAGTATTACTATTACTTATCTTGATGAACCGATGACTATGACTTGCAATGAGACAGCGTAACAAATGGATATAGACTCAGAGGAAGATGATATACCAGAAGAGGTTGTTTAAGAGGTTGAGGATTTTGAGAATAAACCTAATTCCAACCTTGACGAAACTGAGGTTGTGTAACGACCCGACCGGTCATTTTTAGAATTTACACCCCGATCCCCTATTAACTGCTTTCCTTAAGTTCATTTCTGCTATTTTGGTTTGCCGGGACGTTCGGTATTAGGATTCGGAGTGTTTTGGGACACTTAGTCCCTAAATGAGAGCTTAAGAGTTGAAAAATGGTCCGTATTTGGAACAGTATGAAGACGACCTCGGAATGGAAATATGATGGTTCCGTTAGCTCCGTTAGGTGATTTCGGGGTTGGGAGCGGGTTCGGAATGTATTTTGGAAGTCTGTAGCTCATTTAGGCTTGAAATGCCGAAGTTTGAATTTTTGAAGTTTCCGGTCCGATAGTGAGTTTTTGATCTGAGGGTCGGATTGGAATTCCAAAAGTTGCAGTAGCTCCGTCATGTCATTTGGGATGTGTGTGTAAAATTTCAGGTCATTCGGACAAGGTTTGGATAGGTTTTTGATCGAAAGTGTGTTTTGTTAGAATTTGAAGTTCATAGGTTTGAATCTTTGATTAATTCGTGTTTTCGGCGTTGTTTTAGGTGGTCTAAGGATTTGAGCAAGTTTGAATGATGTTATGGGTCATGTCTGTAGGTTTGGTTGAGGTCCCGGGGGCCTCGGGTGTGTTTCGGATGCTCAACGGAGCATTTTTGCCTTGAAAAATGTTGCAGATTTTTCCTTCAGTTTTGCTGCAGATTTTCCTTCTATGCGATTGCATCATCACCTCCGCGATCGCATAGTGTATTCCAGAGGGGTCCCAATTTCCTTATACGTGATCGCATACCCTTGTTCGCGATCGCATAGTTATGATCTCTCCTCTTCTGCGATCGCATCACTCCCATTGCGTTCGCATAGGTCATTTTCTGGGCCTTCCATTTTACTCTATGCAATCGCATGCCCACTCCTGCGATCGCATATAACAAAATACCTGGGCAGACATATTTAATCCCAAATTCGAGGGTTTCTTCATTTTATCACATTTTGACTTCTAGAGCTCGGTTCTTGGCTATTTTTGAAGGAATTTTCACCTGGGTGACTTGGGTAAGTGTTTCTCACTCAGCTTAGACTAATTTCTATGAATCTTCTCTTAATTTCATCCTTTAATTTCAGATTTTCAATGAAAAATGGGTAGAACTTCATAAACCGA
>MU785769.1:101977-118678 GCA_026770625.1 Nicotiana glauca
TTTTTGTTGTGCAGATAAAGGTACTCCCGTTCAGTTTTGTCAGCCTTGGAAGGAGGCGTATCGGTAGAGACTTCAAGGTATATATGCTACGTCCGCAGACCGAGGAGTCCCTTTCCAACTTTCTGTAAAAAGTATAGTTCTTCCAGTATTTTATCCTTTGTATAGATGTCCTTGAGTCAGAGCCTCTTATGTATCCCTTTAGCTTGTGATTTGTGAGTTTCCGGGTTTTTGGGAAATGTTGTTAGCTTCGAGAATTGTTATGGTATGTGCCAAGCGGCACCTTAGGCACCATTTTTATTTTACTAATTCAGTTTATTTTATTTATTTTTCCGCAATTATGGTTATCTTCCGCATTGTTAGGCTTACCTAGTCGTAGGGACTAGGTGCCATCACGACATGTTCATGGAGGGTGAACTGGGGTCGTGACAGGTTGTTAACTTGGGAGATGCAGAAAATGTCAAAGAAACTCGCATCAGTGTTCATCTATCATCATCAGAAAAGAAAGAGTACACGGAATTTCTAAAAGAGTATGAGGATATATTCGCCTGGTCATATGACGACATGACTGGTTTGAGTACATATATTATGGCATATAAACTGTCGACTAATCCGACATGTCCACCGGTAAAGCAGAAGCTCAGAAAGTTCAAGCTCATGTTACTAAGCAAGTCAAAGCTAAGGTTCTCAGGGTAGTAGAGTATCCAACATGGTTAGCCAATATTGTGTCAGTACCGAAGAAGGACGGGAAGGTTAGATTCTACGTCGATTATCGAGACCTCAACCGGCCCAGTCCCAAAGATGACTTCCCCTTGCCAAACATGCACATTCTAATCAACAACTGTGCCAAGCATGAGCTGCAGTTGTTCATTGATTGTTTTGCTGGGTATCATCAGATATGGATGGATGAGGAAGACACTAAGAAAATGGATTTCATTATGCCATAGGGGATGTATTGTTACAAAATAATGTCGTTTGGGTTAAAGAATGCTGGGGCCACCTACATGAGGGCCAGGACTACCATTTTCCATGATATGATACATAAAGAGATTTAAATGTATATAAATGATGTCATCATCAAATCCAAAAAAGCCACGGATCACATGGAAGATTTAAGGAAGTTCTTCAACAGATTGAGAAGGTACAACTTGAAACTGAATCCCGCAAAATGTGCATTCGGGGTTCCTGCCAGAAAGCTACTGGGGTTCGCTATAAGTCGACAAGGAATAGAAATGGATCCATCAAAGGTTAAAGCCATTCAAGAATTGCCGCCGCCAAAGAACAAGAAGGACGTGATAAGTTTCCTGGGGAGACTCAACTACATCAGTCAGTTCTTAGCACAATCCCCTATCATCTGTGAGCCGATCTTTAAGATGTTGAAGAAGGACGCCGCTAACAAATAGACTGATGATTGTCAGAAAGCCTTCGACAGAATCAATGAGTACCTTTAAACATCGCAAATTTTAGTTTCACCCGAAACAGGTAGACCCCTACTACTCTACCTTGCAGTATTAGATGGAGTGTTCGGTTGTGTTCTGGGGCAGCATGATAAAACAAAGAGGAAAGAATAGGCCATCTACTATCTTAGCAAGAAGTTAACCCCGTACGAGGCCCGGTATTCTCTGTTAGAATGCACCTGTTGTGCTCTGACTTGGGTAGCTCAGAAGTTGAGGCACTATTTCAATGCCAACACTACATACCTCATATCAAGAATGGATCCGCTGAAGTACATCTTTCAAAAGCCCATGCCCACTGGCAAGCTAGCCAAGTGACAAATCCTGCTGAGTGAATTCGATATTGTTTACGTAATCAAAAGGCAATTAAAGGACAAGCATTGGTAGATCATCTTGCCGAGAATCCCGTGGACGAAGAATACAAACCCCTAAAGATGTATTTTCCTGATGAACAGGTATCCTTCATAGGAGAAGATATTGCAAAATCCTATGACGGTTGGAGGATGTTTTTTGATGGAGCAGCAAACTTCAAAGGAGTTGGCATATGATCAATTCTAGTGTCGGAAACCGGTCACCATTATCCGGTATCGGCCAAACTCAGGTTCCCATGCACCAACAATATGGCTGAGTACGAAGCTTGCATCTTGAGACTCAAGTTGGCCATTGACATGAAGATTCAGGAATTGCTAGTGATCGGAGATTTAGACCTGCTTATACATCAGGTCCGAGAAGAATGGGCAACCAAGAACTCTAAGATACTCCCTTATTTGCATCATGTACAGGAGTTGAGGAATAAATTCACAAAGACGAAATTCCAACATGTCCCAGGGTCCAGAATGAGTTCGCCGATGCATTGGCTACCTTGGCCTCTATGATACAACATCCAGATAAGAATTGCATTGACCCTATTCATGTGAAGATCTACAATCAGCCAGCTTACTGTGCTCACGTCGAAGAAGAAGAAGACGGAAAACCTTGGTTTCATGATATCAAGGAATATTTGGCAAAAGGAGAATACCCAGAACTTGCAAACGCTACTCAGAAGCGCACACTTCGGAGGTTATCCAATAATTTCTTTTACAGCGGAGAAATCCTGTATAAGAGGACCCCCGATTTGGGATTATTAAGGTATGTTGACGCAAAAGAAGCATCTAGGCTATTAGGGGAAATTCATGTGGGGACCTACGGACCACATATGAATGGCTTTGTCTTAGCCAAGAAGATACTCTGAGCGGATTATTTTTGGATAACTATGGAAATGGACTACATTCAGTACGTCCTAAAGTGCCACCACTGTCAGATACATGCAGATATGATAAATGTGCCCCCAAACGAGCTTAATGTAACAAGCTCACCGTGGCCGTTCGCCACGTGGGGAATGGATGTTATTGGACCAATCGAACCTGCCGTATCAAATGGGCACAGGTTCATCCTAGTGGCGATTGATTATTTCACCAAATAGGTTGAAGCAGCATCATACAGGGCAATGACTAAGAAAGTCATGGCAGACTTTGTCCGGGACCGTATCGTTTGTCGGTTCGGGATTCCAGAATCAATCATTACTGATAGCGGTTCCAACCTCAACAGTGACTTGATGAAAACCATGTATGAAACCCTCAAGATCAAACACAAAAATTCTACAGCCTACAGACCTCAAATGAACGGAGCCGTGGAGGCCACCAACAAGAATATCAAGAAGATACTGAGGAAAATGATAGAGAAGCATAAGCAGTGGCATGAGAAGTTATCATTTGCTTTATTAGGGTACCGTACCATGGTTTGCATATCAACCGAGACAACTCCCTATATGCTGGTTTATGGTACAGAGGCGGTCATTCCCGCAGAGGTAGAAATTCCTTCCTTAAGGATCATACATGAAGCAGAACTCGATAATGCAGAATGGGTAAAGAGTCGCTACGAGCAGTTAGCTCTTATAGATGGAAAAAGAATGAATGCAGTTTGCCACGGTCAGCTTTATCAAAACAGGATGTCCAGAGCCTTCAACAAAAGAGTCAAGCCGAGACAGTTTACACCGGGGCAGCTGGTGTTAAAGAAGATTTTCCTGCATCAAGATAAGGCCAAAGGGAAGTTCTCTCCCAACTAGCAGGGTCCGTACATGGTTCACACGGTTCTAACAGGAGCCCTCATACTTGCAGAAATGGACGGAGAAGTTTGACCGAAGCCAATCAATTCTGATGCAGTAAAGCGATACTACGTGTAACCATTTAGGATTTCCTTTATGATGTATTTGAACTACATATGACCTGATTCCCATTTAAGAGGGGATACGTAGGCAGCCTTATAGGTTTAGTCATAATTCAATAAAATTTTCATTTTCCTCGCAATTGGAAACTGGGGTAGAATTTTGAGGAGGACCCTCAAAATTCCAAATTAACTTTAGTCGATCATCGCAAGCAATCATCAGAAACAGCAGCCCGATAAACTGGGGCAGAATTTTGAGGAGGACCCTCAAAATTCTGAAGCAAGAAAGGTTGCAACGTCCTGAACCACGTCACGATCGTCTGTTCATCTAAAAATTATTTCTTATACACTTACGTCATATCTTCAATAAAATCATACATGTTTTATTATCGAAATCACTCTGTTCAGCAATGCTACCCCTATAACACATTCTGTGTTATCAGATCAGAGCTGAGTAGGTCAAGCAAAGTCAACGGGAGCATGAACTAACCTTTCCTTTTACAAAACTCACTATTACACACTCATATTTTTCAGGAATATAACTCTCAGAATTGTCACACCTATTTGCATTTGCTATCCGCACACAATATTCCTAGCAGCCGCAATATCACAATCAGCTACCAGCTAAGAATTTTTTATTACTATTTGCTTTTTTCTCTTGCATAAGGCTACCATTCTGCATTTCGAGGTTAAGCTCTACCTCCATCTGCATTTCTTGCATTGCATAAGGCTACCATTATGCCTTCCGAGGTTAAGCTCTACCTCCACCTGTATTTCTTGCATTGTATAAGGCTATCATTCTGCCTTCTGAGGTTAAGCTCTACCTCCATCTGCATTTCTTGCATTGCATAAGGCTACCATTCTGCCTTCCGAGGTTAAGCTCTACCTCCATCTGCATTTCTTGCATTGTATAAGGCTACCATTCTGCCTTCCGAGGTTAAGCTCTACCTCCATCTGCATTTCTTGCATTGCATAAGGCTATCATTTTGCCTTTCGAGACTAAGCACTGTCTCCATCTGCATTCTTGCATTGCATAAGGCTATCATTCTGCCTTTCGAGACTAAGCTTTGTCTCTATTTGTATTGGCTGATAGATCGCCATCTTCATCTACATATTGCATGGCTACCTTTATTTATGTCTTGCATCGGCTGAAATATCACCACTTTATTTATGTCTTGCACGGCTGAAAGATCGCCACTTTTGTTTATATCTTGCATGGCTAAAAGATCACCACTTTTGTTATGTCTTGCATCAGCTAAAATATCGCCACCCTCCTTTACATCCTGTATGGCTGAAATATTGCCACTTTATCTACATTTGCATCAGTTGAAAGAATGCCACCTTTATCTATGTCTTACATGGGCTAAAAGATCTCCACCTTCTGCACTTCATGGGCTTAAAGATCGCCAAATTATGCGAAGGCATCATTGTTCGGAGGCACCATTTTCATAGCCCGAGAACGCCACGCCATGGCCTGAGGACCCCACTTTGTCTTTTGCATATCATTATTCAAAGGCATCATAGTTCAGAGGCATCATTTTCTTAGCCCGAGAGCATTATTTCATAGCCTGTGAATCCCTTATTATACGCTTCATGGCCCAGGACGTCATGGTTTGAGGACGTCATCCTAACCGTCTAAAGACAAAATTCATGGTCCAATGGGCACTTGCATCACGTTTAAATTTATGCACAATATATGTTCTTATTGCTCATTTACAGGTAAACCGGCTAGCAACGGCCGTCTCAGCAGGATCGATCCCGCTCCAGTTCCCGTAGTCCTACTAGACCTTACCATCCATCCCAAAACCTGAATATCACGTCCGTTCTTGAAAGATCTCCATCAGCATATTCCGCCGTCGGATCCTGAACTACATGTGGCCTGATTCCTGTAAGACCAGGGATATGTAGGCAGCTCAGGAACCAGGGCACGGTCAACGTCTTCAAATAATTTCACTCGGTCATCATGTCTTTATCCAACAACTCTTTCATCTTTCCCGGGTAAAGAGGGGCAGCTGTTGATACCCAATTTTTCCTTATATATTTTCAAAATGACATATATATGCATATATAAGCATGCCCAAGTATTTTAATATTTTTCCTAATTTCTAAAAGATTTTTAAAATTAATTTATTACCCATTTTAGCAGTATAAAAAACTAATAATTATTCCCAAAATTATTATTTTGGTGGATAATTTGTTTTATTTCCCATATTTATACGAAAATATAATTAAGGTGATTTTTGTATAGTTTTACAAATTTATTTGGTATTTTAAAAGCTAAATTACTTATAATTACAATTTTAGCATATTTTAAGATTGATAGCATTATTAATTATAAATTTGGTTCTAATATTTTTAAATTAATATTTATATATTAGTTACCAATTCATTACTTTTAATTTAATTTCAGAATCATTTTTATTATTTTTTATAAAATAAAAGGAAAAACTGGCTATTTAATATGTAGCCCCAATTTGTTTCAATTATAGCCAAAATTGACCCTCCAATTAACCCAATCTTAACCACCAATTGGACCGGTCCAATTTTAATTTTAGCCCAACCCCTTAACCCGTTTCCCCGATCCACCCGACCCTTTCTTTTAATCCAGGCCGTTGATCATTTTGATCAACGGCCACGATTACTCCGTACCTTTTTAATTCCCTAACCATACCCTAATCCCCTCATTTCCATCTCTCATCTGCCTTCAAACACTCTCCTCTCCCAAAACTCTCTCGAAGGTTCCTCGGAACCCTAGTCATCTTCTTCCCTTTTTAACCGCACTTTCACCGGAATCCATGGCTTCTCAAGCCATGAATGGCCTGTACTCACCCCCTTTCACCTTTAAACCCTGGGTGTTTGAAGTTTCAATGTCTGACCTCGATGGTATTCTTTCAAATTTTCTTAGATTCATGGCTTTGAGGCCTCTCCGGCCTCGCTCCGGAGTATCCAAGCATCAAGAGCCTATTTCTAACCTCTCCGACTCAAGATCGGACTTTCTTCCAGGCCTTTCTCATTTCTAGGGTTTCTCTGAAATCCTAGCTATTCGATGTTTTTCTCTGGTTGTTTTCTTAAATCTATGCTATATCTGTGTTCTACTGGAGTTTTAAAACGTTTTTCCCAATC
Organism: Nicotiana glauca; assembly: GCA_026770625.1. Taxonomy (NCBI): domain Eukaryota; kingdom Viridiplantae; phylum Streptophyta; class Magnoliopsida; order Solanales; family Solanaceae; genus Nicotiana; species Nicotiana glauca. The sequence goes on from MU785769.1 coordinate 108,754, forward strand.
TTTTCTTTCAAAATTTATTTCTCTTTGATTTAGGGTTTCTGAAAAAGTTTTGAAATGTTTCTCCGACTCTTCTTCTTCTTTTCTTTGTGTGAATCTATCTATGCTATGTTTTATGTTCTCTTTTCTGCCTCGCATGTCCTTCTTCTTTGTTCTTATGTTTGCCTTATTATGCATATTCTTCTATTGTGCTCCGTTCTTTCTTCTACTGGTTTCTATATCATGCTTTCACACGTTTATCTTATGTGTTCATTTACCCCTGTGTTTTTTTTACTGTATTTGCTATTAAGCTCTTAGTTCTTTATTTGCCTTTTTCTGAACTTTGTTTGAGTTTTTTCTAGACATGTTTCATCTACTGTTTCCTTAAGTTTATACTACCTCTTTGCCTTCTGAACTTGTTTAAGTTCCAAGCTTTTCTTAAAACATGTTCTTTATGCTTCAAATCAGCTTTTGCACTATATTTGTTTCGAACCTGCTATTTTACCTGTTTGTTTTCTCATGAGTCTCTGAAAGAGATCTCTGAGCCTGTTTCAATTATTTGTCTTCTCGTCTCTGCATCTGATTCGAGTTGAAAATCCTAGGATTTGGGGTTTTTGGCTAGTTTGATCTTGTGTTTGGACTAGGGTTCTATTATGGAACCCTGGATTGTCTCAAACTAAGTCTAAGTCTATGTACTGAATTTGAGCCTCTTTGTTTGTCTGAACTTTTCTATACTAGATTCTTTCTAATTAGCATGACAGTTCTTGCTTGTTTGACATGTCCGTGTGCTTTATATATGAGTAATTCTTCCTTCAAAAAGGGTTTTGCCAATTTGTGACTGATTCAGAATTCCTTTTAATAAGATTCGATTGATTGTTACTGATTTTCTTTAATTGAACCTTTCTTCACTTTTTCTGGTTGGATTCATTCATACTAAAACTCAATTTCTGAATTTTACTGGCTGTTGATATATTGCCTTTCTTATTTGCACAAACTGTGTTGCTATCAAACTCTTTCCTTAAATAGTTTCTGTGTATTTGCCCTTCTTGTACTACTTTGAACAAGATTTTGGTCAAATTCTTTCCTCATTTATTCTGCCCGTTTGAAATCAGAATCCCTTAATTAAAGGGAGACCTTATGTAATTGATTTCAAAACTATTTTCTTACCTTTTTCTTACTTGCTTTCTGCACCACAAAGGGCACGACCTTTCAGCACTTTAAGACACCTCGAGTTCAATACTCTAACACACATTACTTACTTTCAATTTCAATACTCTTCACTTCACTAAACACTCTACTCTCTCCTGGGATATTTTGACTATTTGCTTGCAACTTGGCTTTACAAGACTACTGCTTTTACTTTCTTGTTTCCCTGAAACTAGTATGTTCTAATTTAAGTTTCTACCTCATCCCTATGTGTTTGCTTTATAGCTTTTACAATTCTGTCTACTTTGATGTCTATGTTCAGTATTAAATATGTTGTTCTCTTTGCATTTGTTGTTGTTGTGAATTCCCATGCCCCATTTCCCTTCTGTGTGTTTGAGTTAAAGTTCAAAGCATGGAAACATCCAAATTGTTGCTCATGCCTGAACTTGATCCTTTAATGGATCCTAACTCCCAAACAATGTGGCTAACATGCTGGTTGGGGTGTGCCAGCACTTCCAATTTCTGGGTATGACTACCAGCTTGTCTTGGTCTTCTCCAGAATCCCCTCTATTGCACTTGCACTCTCTCTTAGATTCTAAGTTTTGCCCCCTTCCTATGATCCTTGCTTTGGAAACTTGAGCTCCCTTTGAACTTGGACATTTGAGGGTTGGCTCTTCCACACTGCACTATAATTCAATTTTGCAATAAATTTAGGTGTAAGCATTGCCCTGAGTTCATGAAGCTCCTGGGAACTCTGACATACCCAAAAAATGAGAAAGGCTTTGGAATCTGATCTTTGGAGATTGGTTTACTTCATGCTTCAGACAGGAAGTTTGAATTAGGCTTTCCCTGGTTGTAAATTTTTTAGTTTTCTAATGTAATTTTACCTTTCCTTTATTCCTTCTAGGCTGTAATAATTTGTAAAAACTTATGGGGTAGGTATTTACTTTTGTAAATCATGTCAAGTTCTACACTTTCACATTTTTTGCATATAGAAACCATGCCTACAAGTTCCGCATTTCATGTAGATATCCTGTCTTTAGGTTCCGCACTTCAGCATTTTTAAAAATCCATGCCTATAAATTTTTGTACTTCTGTATCTTAGAAATCCTGCCTATAAGTTCTGCATTTCACACATGCATATCATGTCATTAGCTTCTGCATTTATGCAATTATATAGAGAACATGCTGATAGGATTCAGTATTTGGCATCTCATATAGAGAACATGTCTATAGGATCCTGCATTTTCCCTATCATATAGAGAGCATGTCTATATGACTTCCTAAATTTTGCATCATCATCTGTCACTAGGCAAACCCGTTTATAGGTTTAAATAACTAACAACATTTTAGATACCATGCCTATAGGACTTCTGCACTCTTGTTTCGATTGTAAACGTTTTAAAATTAATAGCACCTAGAAAGCATGCCTATAGGAGCTATCATCTAAGTCTGAATCGACCATTCACTTATAAGTTTAAATCAGTAGCAGCAAAGCTTAACATCTGTAGAATTTACGTCTTCTGTAATTAACAATTCTTCTTCTTTAAAGTCAGTATACTTCTTTTTATGAATCTAATAGATATCTTGCCTATAGGCTTTTTGCTTAACACTTAGGCAAACCACAGGGTAACTTATAAATTGAATCAGAGTCTATGAAACTACAACCAGCAGGCAGGCCTGATCCGGATTTCTTATTTAAAATATGTAATAGATCAGTCTGCCATAACTCTTAAGTTTAATTAGACCTTAATCAGTATCTAAAAGACGTTCTAAAACTATATGCTTCTCTTTGTTTTAAGGAGGTTTGTTTGATCCTTATTTGTTTATGTAGTTCCCCCATACCTGTCATATATGTTTTGATTGTCGCCTTAGAATTTTGTCCTTTAAAACTATAAAACCCCATACCTCTTCCCTTTAGGATTAGTAGTCCCAAATGCCTCGGGGACTAATAGGATTGGGGCAGTGTAAGGCCCCGAAAAATTTTGCTAAGTAATTTAGGATTTCGTGGTGCCACGTAGGCTAATTATAATATTTTATGTGATATTAACATGGTGGGCATAGATTATATTTGGTATATAAGTGTATAACTCTTGTGGTAAGTATTTGGGGTCCAAGAGAAGGCCTAAGTCTAAGCCAAATTGGAAAATTTCGTAATAGACTAAGATTTCAAATGAGTTCGCACAAGTCCCTACTTTGAACAAGCATATCAAATTATTCATAAGGTTTTATATGATGAACAACATATAATATGAAAGGTCTTCGAGTCTAGTTTCCAACACTTCAAACGGTTCGTCATTCGAACCCTCCTACCAGAAGTTATGACCAAATTACCAAAGCAGCGCAGAATTTTACACTACCGTGGCGCCCCATGCGCCGCACCCGTAGGAATTCCAGTATGGTCTGAAATTTGAATTCTAGACACATTTTTCATAGCCGCCCAGTGCCCCGTGGTGCGGGTGTAAAAAAAAATCGGACTTTTATTGTAAAACGACCTCATTTCACCAAATAAATGCAAGGGACCATTTCTTGGGCAAAAATCAGATATTTTTAGAGTGAGAGAGTGCCCTAGAGTGAGAAAGTATCCCTCATCAATTCTTCTACAACTCTTGCTCAAATTGAAGGATTAACAAGTAAAACCACACTAGGTCTTCATCCTTGAGGTAAGATTCTACACCCTAAGCTAAAGAGGTGTATTTATCAAGAAAGTTTGTGCGTATTGGAGTTGTTATCTTACTTGCATGAGTTTTCAAAAGGTGTAGGAATATTGGTGAGCTAAAAATGGTAAAGTATGGGTTGTGGATTGATGAAATCCTTTATAAAAGGACCATAAAGTTTTAACGCTCATATGGTGTTTGATAAAATGCTCAAAAAAGCTAGAATTATGAATATCTTCCTAATTTGTGTTCAATTTTGTTATGTCTAGAAGTAGATGGGCATTGCTAGAATTTCCGGAACATTGTAGTAACTTAAGGAAAGCTTAAACAAGGTATGTATGACTAACTTTAATTCTTGTAGAATCCCATTGTTGTGACGAGCATACGGTATGTGTACCTTGTATGAAAAAATATGTATTGATTGTCTTAGTTGATTTCCACACCACCAAGTTATATGTGATTGTGAGAAGTGATTGAGTGCCTACCTTATTATGTGCAAAGTTTGTAAATGCTTGAGGATGCTGACATGGAAGTATGCGTTAATGAATGAAAGAATGTTAATGTGTTCAAATGTGGGAATGTGTATAATGTCTAAAAACCCTGCGTGGTAAGCAATGAAAGAGGGTATTGTGAAATGACGTAAATAATGTAAACGATTATGACAATACCTTGTATATGAATTACTGCTTGGTGGCGGTTATGGTGCCTTGGGCCCAAATGTATGAATTGTTGAAATGAACTTGTATTTTCTTGAAATGATGGAAAGAAATCGTGATTGATGCAATCGAAACAACTGTGGTAATAACATATATGGCTTGTCATGGGAAATTATCGTTGTGACTTAAATAGCATATGAGCGGTTGAATATGATGGAAATGGTATTGATGGTTATGGAAATTCTTAGTGAATTATTGTTGTTGTTGTTATTGTTGTCTCTTGTGAATTGTTGTTATTGTTGTTGTTGTTTTTTGTGAATTGTGATTATTCGGTGGGATCGGATTGCACGCCGCAACACGAAGTAACAAGGCGTGGGTTGTGGTGATAAGGGTGGCCGAGGTAATAAGGGTGGAAAGTAATCGAAATCACTATTGAAATGAACATATGAGAAAATTGTGAAATCATTGATGTGATAATGTTGAAGGGGAAAAAGAGAGATTGTGAAACTTGTTTGGCTTTGATTGTTTCTTTCACGTGCATTTGATTGTTGATTCTATTGATGTATGTTACTTGTGTGTTATTTGATTTTACTTGAGGTAAAGTTTGTTCATATATACCAGTATAATTCAAATGTACTGACGTCACTTTTGCTGGGGGCGCTACATTCGTGTTATGATTGTAGGTTGTTCTATAGCAAGTACTCCAGTCCACCGACAGTAGCACCTCATCCACTTTCCGTCAGCTGTATTGGTGAGCCCCTTTCCTCTCGGGGCCCTGCGTGGCTCATGCCGCTTTCCTTGCGGAGTTATTTTGTTATTTGTGTAAGGTATAGCCGGAGTCTTGTTGCCGGCATTTTAATATTATTCTTTAGTTGTATTTAAAGGCTCCGTAGACAGGTTGTGGGTAGTTTCGGGTATTGGAAATTTAAATAGAAATATTGCTGTTTGGCAATGATGTATACAACTTGTAACACCTTTAGAGTGGCGAATGAAGTTGCTAATGAAAATGCAATGGAAATCGTTAATAATATGTTTATATAATTTGATTAATGGAGTCTATATCCTATTTATTCATGAATTAGTTTGGGTAGAATGAGACTTAACAGGCTTGCTTAGTCAGGTTTACTCGGTTGAGCGCCGGTCGCGCTCCTCAGATTTTGGGGCGTGACAAACTTGGTATCAGAGCCTAAGGTTTTAAAGTGTCCTAGGATGTCCCGGAGCCGTGTCTAGTAGAGTCCTTCTTATCGGTGTGTTGTCGACCACATCTATAAGTTGGAGACTATTCGGACAATTTCACCCTTCTTTAATACTCCAATCATGCGATAGAGCTCAAGTTAGGGAGCTGATTTCCTCTCTAATTCTTATTCTCAAGATTGGTAACCTTGATACCATAATCCGCAAATTTGGAGCATGTAAGGAGGGATTGATCCCGCCATTGAGTCCGAGTGGATTGCCCAAGGACTTGTTAGGAGAATGTATTGAGTTGTGGATGGATTGGTAAAACATATCGCTAATAGGGGAGTGTCCTTGTCCCTGTTGATGTCTCTGCACCATCAGATCATGTAATATATCAGTATGTTACCTACGCACGTTAGTGATGTGGAGTCGAGGGGTATCGATTAAGCTATTTCCCTATCAAACTAATGTCATTAAGGGAGTCAAATGAAAATTTCTACTCATTGTATATGTACACCCATATTAAAGAGTTCTCATAAACATGGTCTTAACCAGGTGTTGGATAACAAAACATTGCGTGTATCGACTCTTTGAACAAGATGCACTATTCGTGAATCCACTCTATTATGAATTCTCTGATTTACATTCTTGTGGAATTAAGTTATATAATTATGCCCTTGAATTAAGTTATAACTCTAAGATTGATACTTCCCACTTGCTTTTCCTAAATTCTCACCAAGGGACTATATCCGATGAATTTCTTACAGAGTCTTTTTATTTAAATGGATAAAATCTACTCGCTTGTGCCTATACATGCACTGTCGTAAAGTTTACCTATATGGTGTCAAGTTTCATGCAAAGCATCCCATCCTTCTCGAGTCACTCTTTTAATCAGTTGTGTATATGGCTTATATGGTTTGAACAGTCAATCTACTCTCTTGCGAATATCATCATAAAAGCTTCTCGCTACCTAGTAACGTAAGAGCATACCTTAACACCTCACATGAGTGCATGTCAATCGAAAAGGTCATCGTGTGCATAAAGTCTCTCTGAAAATTGAGATCCTCACATCCACGTCATAGGAAGATCATGTGTCGCCATAACTTTTGTGTCTACTTGGGACATCCCGCAATAAGTAGCTCACTTTTTCCTAGTATTTTGGTTGCTCGTGGCATGGTCGTGTATTGCAGTTAGGAGTTAATATAGCAGAAGTATGTCCAACTCATAACAAATGTTTACTTTCTCTTTACACCTCCATAACATGTGTTCATTGTGTTTTTTAGTCAGTGAATTCATTGTGCTAGTTTCCTCACACTTGTTCGATAACCATGAGAGAATATATCCTTGTACGAGTCATTGTAACACTTTCTGTCTCGTAAGCACCCTTACTAGGCTCTCCATCAAGACCAAGCACACCTTTGGGGGATATTATAGCACAACGCATGTTTCTCATATTCTTATGTATTTCATTAGTATCTAGGTATTTATCAAGTCAAAATCCATGGCGAATTCATAATGAACATCTTCAAACCTTCCATGATTATTTTATGCTATCTCATTGGGCTCCCACCTCACTTCGAGTTCATCAAGGGTTGATAGCATGCCGCAATTGCTGAGATTGAATGATCTCCTTTCGATAATGGATTATCTACACATGTGCTAGTCTAACAATCTGCTTATTAGTCTAACTCTCACCTTTTTGTTTTGGGTTGACCAAGGAGCAATACACCTAGTAACACATTCATATGCCAAAACTTTTCCCTCAGTCAAGTCTTATTGCGTCTCCCAATTTGGCTGGTAATAGTTGGTTGTGTAGAAGTGTGCTATAGTGCTTTATTGTGAAGTAGAGTTGCTAAACATAATTGGATTTTTGAATTTTGGAACTATACATCACGTGACTACATACAAAGATCTTCTTTCAGAAATGTATCTTCTCATCATCGCTTTATATTGCCATTATTTCTAGCGGTTACAATGTAAAGGCTACTTCTATAATGCTTTCTCACTTTCTTTCCATTTGTCTTGCATCATGTGTTGTTTAGCTGTAATCTTCAACCCGATATTATCTCAATGTATCGACTAGTTATCCAACTATATGACCTGATTTAATTAACCTCACCTTTATGTACTCTACACGCGCACTGAGAGTGGGTAAATTCCCTCTTTTATACAGACTTCTGATGTCTTCAACTTGGTTTAAGCTTGTTGGTTCCAAATGGTGCTCATTAGTTTGCTACCCTACTATTTATTTCATCTGATAACTCTCATTGTAAAATTCATTTATGTTTCGTGGCACCAAGGAGGAAGTCTTATAGCATTAAGGATGGGGATATATTCCTTTTATCCGAATAAATAAATATTGTTGGCATTCCTTATAGATGTTCTTCTAACAACCATTTACTCGCTCTACTTGTCCCTGTGACTAGATAACCTAGGTTATTTTTTCCCGATAAATGCATTAAGACGTCTCATTCTTTCAAACTTATCCATGTGGGCACTTTGAGGCCTTGTTTCATACCAACTCGTAATGGTTTTAAGCACCTTCTTGCCATTGTTGATGATTTTCTAGTACTAAGAGGGCTTGTCTCATGGGTTCCAAAAATAATGATTTTCCTTAAAAGTTTAGGCTTAAATTGCCATGATTTCAAATGAAAGTGTGTCCCCATTTCAAGAAGTCTTAAATGGGTCGGATTGGACGGGTTACGTGACCTTCTATTCACTCGGCTCCTAGGATTATTGACAACGTCATTGCCATGTATGGGAAATTTTGCTACCCCTGGAGTTTCACCTCCTTAAGGAGGATAGGAGTTTTAATTGTCTTTCTTCCTAGAGCATTACGTCAACCATTGGAACTCCTCCAACCAATACATGATTTCACCCCAAGGTAGAATGTCCTAGCTATATGGTTTCACTCGTGAAAGTTTAGGATTAGATGCCTTCAGATTTTTGCACATATCAAGAGTATATTGATTTATAAGACAAGTTATTATATCTTTACTTCTATCATATAGGATCAATTATCAGGAAGAGTTAAGCTGTTTGAAGTATGATAATCTCATAAGTGTTTAACTTTTTTTCATCCTCACGGGTTTGTGTCATAGATTCCTTGTGTCAGTTAACATTAAGAGTGTAATTCAACTTTATATGTTTTGAAACCTATATCGCATTCAAGTTGCTAGAATATTCTCATTCTTGATAACTGGATTTTCCCTACACTCTAGGAGACGACTGGGTCACATACTTGAATATTCCTCCTTAATGATTCCTATTGCCAAGGTACTAGTTACCCATATAACCTCAGGAAGTACACTACTCAGTGCTTTGATGGATTCCTGAATAATTCCAGCCCGATCTTGAACTCCGTTGCTCCTCATCGTATTAAAACTATTGGGTATTGAAGGTTCAAACATGTCAAAGAGGAAGCATCCCAGTGTGATCACATATGTTCTATAGGTAATTTTGTCGTCAGTTTATGATAGCACATCTTAGGGAAATTATGGAAGGTCATCAAAGATTTAGCATGGGCGTTCTTGTAGAGATTTAGTGTTTAGGAAGGTGAAGGGGTTATTCTCAATACTTTCCCCTAAAGATGTCATGTGAGTTGATAATGAAGGTTGCATAAGTGTAGTTCACATTGGGTCGTGCTATTATCTGTTTTCATATGTCTATCTCTAAGAAGGTAGTACCTTTTGTGTATCATCCCGGTGGAAACTATTGAACGTGAAGTTAATGGATAGTTAGCTTATGTGAGGTATCTAGTTGTCATCCCTGTTAGATAAGTTTGAAGGTTAGGATTGTTTTCGCGAATGGGTAGTGGTAAAGCTTGTAAGTCGAGGAGGCCACCTTGAAGGTCAAAAGTGTCATGGAAAGATTCGCTTGATTATGTAACAATTGATTTTGATTTGAAAGATACCTTATAGGTATTATGATTTAAAATGTGCAGTCCATGTCCAGGTATCATCGTGATAATGTGGTATTTGTAATGCTGAGGTTCTTGTTATTGATATATACATTATGGTACTTTGTTGAGTTGTGGATGCGTTTTTAGGATGGTTTGGTGGTTCTCTGACAGGTGGATAGGCCTAGTTACAAAGGAGACTCTGCCGAAATTTCTGAAACATTTGGGTGTTAGTAAAAATTTAGGGACTTGAGGTAGGTTAGAAAGAGATTTATTATGTTAAGTGTTTAAGTCGGACTCTACTCCTCATTCGAGGACGAATGATCCTGGGGGGGGAGAATGTAAGGCCCCGAAAATTTTTGCTAAGTAATTTAGGATTTTGTGGTGCCAGGTAGGCTAATTATAATATTTTATGT
>MU785769.1:119096-133001 GCA_026770625.1 Nicotiana glauca
CGGAAAATTTTGCTAAGTAATTTAGGATTTCGTGGTGTCACATAGGCTAATTATAATATTTTATGTGATATTAACATGGTGGGCATAAATTATATTTGGTATATAAGTGTACAAGTCTTGTGGTAAGTAATTTGGGGTCCAAGGGAAGGCCTATGTCTAAGCCAAATTGGAAAATTTCGTAATAGACTAAGATTTCAAATGAGTTCGCACAAGTCCCTACTTTGAACAAGCATATCAAAATATGCATAAGGTTTTATGTGATGAACAACCTATATATAAAAGGTCTTCGATCTAGTTTCCAACGCTTCAAACTGTTCATCATTCGGACACTCCTACCAGAAGTAATGACCAAATTACCAAAGCAACGTAGAATTTTACACTACTGCGGTGCCCTATGCGGCGCCCCATGCACCGCGCCTATAGGAATTCCAGTATGGTCCGAAATTTCAATTCTAGACACATTTTGCATAACCGCCCCGTGCCCCGTGGCGCGGGTGTACAAAATTTTGGGCTTTTATTGTAAAACGACCTCATTTCACCAAATAAATGCAAGGGACCATTTCTTGAGCAAAAATCAGATATTTTTAGAGTGAGAGAGTTCCCTAGAGTGAGAAAGTACACCTCATCAATTCTTCTACAACTCTTGCTCAAATCTTGAAGGATTAACAAGGAAAACCACATTAGGTCTTCATCCTTGAGGTCAGAATCTACACCATAACCCTTAATTTTGAATTTTAGCTAAAGAGGTGTATTTATCAAGAAAGTTTTTGCGTATTGGACTCATATGGTGTTTGATAAAATTCTCAAATGAGCTAGAATTATGAATATCTTCCTAATTTGTGTTCAATTTTGTTATGTCTCGAAGTAGATGTGCATTGCTAGAATTTCCGGAATATTGTAGTAACTTAAGAAAAGCTTAAACGAGGTATGTATGGCTAACTTTAACTCTTGTAGAATCCCATTGCTGTGACGAGCATGCCGTATGTGTACCTTGTATGAAAAAAATGTGTATTGATTGTCTTAGTTGATTTCCACACCACCAAGTTATATGTAATTGTGAGAAGTGATTGATGTGCCTACCTTAATATGTGCAAAGTTTGTAAATGCTTGAGGATGTCGATATGGAAGTATGTGTTAATGAATGAAAGAATGTTAATGTGTCCAAATGTGGGAATGTGTATAGTGGCTAAAAACCTTACGTGGTAAGTAATGAAAGAGGGTATTGTGAAATGACGTAAATAATGTGAACGATTACGACAATACCTTGTACATGAATTGCTGTCTTACTGCTTGGTGACAGTTATGGTGCCTTGGGCCCAAATGTATCAATTGTTGAAATAAACTTGTGTTTCCTTGAAATGATGGAAAGAAATCGTGATTGATGCAATCGAAACAACTATGGTAATAACATAAATGGCTTGTCATGGGAAATTATCGTTGTGACTTAAATGGCATATGAGCGGTTGAATATGATGGAAATAGTATTGATGGTTATGGAAATTCTTAGTGAATTGTTGTTGTTGTTGTTATTGTTGTTGTTGTTGTCCCTTGTGAATTGTTGTTGTTGTTGTTGTTTGTGAATTGTGATTGTTCGGTGGGATTGGGTTGCGCGCTGCAACACAAAATAATAAGGTGTGAGTTGTGGTGATAAGGGTGTCCGAGGTAATAAGGGTGGCCGAGGTAATAAGGGTGGAAAGTGATCGAAATCACTATTGAAATGAACATATGAGAAAATTGTGAAATCATTGATGTGATAATGTTGAAGGGGAAAAGGAGAACTTGTGAAACTTGTTTGGCTTTGATTGTTTCTTTCACGTGCAATCGATCGTTGATTCTATTGTTGTCTCTTACTTGTGTGTTATTTGATTTTGCTTGGTGTAAAGTTTGTTCATACATACCAGTAAATTCAAATATACTTCGTCCCTTTTGCCGGGGGCGCTACATTCGTGTTATGATTGTAGGTCGTTCTATAGCAGGTACTCTAGTCCACCGACAGTAGCACCTCCTCCACTTTCCGTCAGCTGTGTTGGTGAGCCCCTTTCCTCTTGGGGCGCTGCATGGCTCATGCCGCTTTCCTTCCGGAATCTATTTTGGTATTTGTGTAAGGTATAGCCAGAGCGTTATTGCCGGCATTTCCATATTATTCTTTAGTTGTATTTAGAGGCTTCGTAGACAGGTTGTGGGTAGTGTCGGGTATTGAAAATTAAAATAGAAAAAATAAAAATATTGATGTTTGGCAATGATGTGTACAACTTGTAATACCTTTAGAGTGGCGAATGAAGTTGTTAATAAAAATGAAATGGAAATCGTTAATGATATGTTTATAGAATTTGATTAATGGAGTCCATCTCCTATTTATTCATGAGTTAGTTTGGGTAGAACGAAACCTAACAGGCTTGCTCGGTCGGGTTTACTCGGTTGATAGGCGGGTAATAGCATGCAATAGGCAAAGCGAGACCATTCCGTGTTTAATACCTTAATGGGATGGGAAATGGTAGATATGGATATGATGACCACGCAACAACACCACGTGTATAAACGGTTACCGGGTGTTGTGGGGTGATCCATATTATTTATAAACTTAGGCCCCCCCTTCCCTTTACTTGTTTATTTTTGAAACTTCAAAACTGCTTTCTTCCCAAAATTTCTGCTTCTTCAACTTGATTTTAATTGCTCAAAATATGTGCAAAACCCCTTCCCCTTTACTTATTTATTTTCAGAATTTCTAAACTATTTTCCTCCCAGACTTCAACTTCTTTAACTTCTTTTATTTTTATTGCTTGCAACCATTATGTGAAACTACCCTGTATATGTAATTCTTGCTTGCACTTAAAATCACAATTATAGCATGGCCGGGAACCACACTAGTGGATCTTGAGGGGTGCCTAACACCTTCCCCTTGAGATAATTTCTAGCCCTTACCCAATCTGGTTTTTCTAAATCAAATTTCTTCTTAGTGTCCTAATGCACTTAAATCATTTGGTGGCGACTCTTCAAAATTGTAAACCCAATTCCCAAAAGGAAATGAGTTATCCGCCCAAATGTCATGAACCCGATTTCGCGAGAGAAAGGGGGCATCGACAACGGTGACAAGAGAAATGAGAGAGGTCAATTGGCGAAAACCCGCAAAGGGCGTCGTTGATCGAAAAGAAGGACTCCCTTACAACCATTGGCACTGAAAGAATCCTAGTAAGGTTTCCTGTTTTTAAAACATGGGTCATAATGGGTTTATGAGAAGTTGGATAGTTTCACAGATCGGGTATCCAATCCAAGAATCATGTCATGTCTATTGAAGTCTGCATGAACTCCAGATAAGTCCTTCTTTCCTTCCCCAAAAGGGACACTTCTCTTTAAGTTCATTATCCCATCCTTTCTTTACTTTTCTTTGAATCCCTTTCGGTTTAATCCTCTTCCGAAACTAATCGAAAGAAAATATGGCAAGATTGGTTTTACAGGTTTCTATTCAACAAAAACTAAAATTCAAGGAAAAGCACCCAGCCTCAGCAGGTGCATCAAGTCTATCTCGACTGGCCTTGATGACTGATGTACCAGAGTCAAAAACTCTTGAAAAGGAAATAAACCCAAAGTCAGGTTACCATAAAGGCAAACTAAGAAAGGCCAAGGCCCCACACGGGCTAGCCGTCATGAGAAATCTTAGGAAAAGTCAAGATACCCCATTTTGGAAGAGAAATCAGTCTCCAGAAAACCAGAAAGCGGTAAAGGATTTCAGCAAAAGAGTTGGGCCGAGATCAAGTGATCAAAACAATCAAGGCCACAAAACCAACCACCGTTCCAAACCGACAAATTGTTCTTTGATTTGAAAATAGGTGAAATCTAAGAAAACCTCGCAAGAAACAGGTGCAATCTAAGAAAACCTCACAAGAAGCAGGTGCAATAAAAGCAAAGAGCGTAGAGACTAGAATGGTCCCGCATGCAGAAGTTAACCCGAAAAGGGAAGTCCCTTCCAAACTCTTTATGCATTCTCTTGAATAAAGTATTAAAAGTGAAATGAAAATAAGAAGAAGAAAAATTCCGAAATCATGGTAGCCTAGGGTCCCCAATCTCTAGCGACGTCTTTTCCAACATAGGGTCCCACTCACTAGTTGATTCCCGGCATAACCCGCCGACCTTTTCCTTTTCCGGCATAACCCGATGACCTTTTCTAGCATAACCTATGGACCTCCCCGGCATAACCCGAGGACCTTTTTATTTTTCAGCATAACCTGATGACTTTTCCGACATAACCTGCGGACTTCCCCGACATAACCCGAGGACTTTTTATTTTCTGGCATAACCCGATGACTTTCCCGGCATAACATGAAGACCTTTTCTTTTCCGGCATAACCCGATGACTTTTTCGTCATAACTCGTGGACCTCCTCGGCATAATCCGAGGATCTTTTCTTTTCCGACATAACCCGGTCATCTTTCCAGCATAACCTGGCGACCTTTCCAATTTACAACCCCAATCCCTAGTTGAGGTCATTATAGATATAGGACTCCACTCCCTAATCTCTTTTCCTAAGGATACACAATCCTGATTTAACTGCTTTCAATAAAGACATAGTTTAGATTTTGTTACAATAACTCACAATATTTTTCTAGTAAAAACTGGGGTAGAAAAATTTCTTTTGTTTGTTTGTTTTGGTGCCTGGATAATTTTCTTTTACCGTGAGGCACAAGGTTTGAGATGACCAAAAGATGAAGTCTCGACCCAAATAAAAAGAATAAACAAGAAAAAAATTGGACTCTAAGTGCAGGAGCAGAGAAAAGATGCAAACTGCACAGGATAAGATTTGCATTGTCCCACCTTGATTCGAAAAGCTGAAGAAGAGTAAACCAGCGGTTGCAGCTAATGAGTATCAAGATTCGCATCAGAGCCTGCAGGAAGAACTAGCCAAGACTCAAGATCAAGTTTTAGAAGGTTATAGATAGGAATCTTGTAACTCGTAGTTGATAGGCTTAGCTAGGTTAGCTTTTCATCTTCCATTTTGGTGTAATAAGGAGCTCAGCAAGCAGAAACAACAACAACAACAACAACAACAATAATAGTGAAATCACAGTTTTTCGATAGTCCCAGCCACCAAAAACTTCCAGAACTACACTGATCCGATTCCTTTATAGCCAAGGATATGTAGGCAATCTCTTAAGTAAGGTTCGGTCAGACCCTTTTCAAAAATGCTTCCCATGGAGTTTCAAACGGGCAAAAATCCCTTATAATTGCTCATTTTGTCTTTGCCCGAAAACTCATCGTGTTTCTGAGCAAAGAGGGGCAGCTGTGAGCATGTGATTTTTGCCCTGTAAGAGATACTCCTATAAAATCCCAAGAAAAATAGATTTTTTGTTAATTGTTTGCCATTTTAGGATTTTTGTAGAATTTTCTTAATTGTTTGCATTTTTCTGCGCATGTTTAATTTTTATTTATATCATTAAAAATACCAAAAATGTCATGCATCGCATTTAGGATTTTGTTTTTACATTTTTAAAATTAGTCAGTAATTATTTGCTTAATAAAATTTGAAAATCACAAAAAATAGCTCATTTTTATATTTTTGTTTTAATTTTTAGTTTGTTGAGTTTTCCCCTTTTAATTTAGAATTAATTTATGTTTATAATTTTTATAATTATCTAAATATTTTAGTTTCACCCTTTAGATAATTTAGGATTTTTTTTTAAATTAGAAAAAGAAATAAAAAGAAAAGAATTTGAAAATAAAAGATGAGAATTATAAGGGAGTTAATTTTCTGAATTGGACCAACTTCAATCTCCCAAATCAGCCCAAATTTTGCCCAAAACCCAGGCCCAATCCCTGTCAAACCCGGTCCAGCTTTCCCTTGCCCTCAAACGACCCCGTTTTGATAACACCACATCACAGCCGTTGGATTTAAATCATCCAACGGCTCAGAACTTACAACCCAATAATTATAAAACTGTCCGAAAACCATACCCCCCAGTTCAACCCTTTCACTTTCCATCTCTCTCTGTAGATCACCCAAACCCTAGCCGCCCTTTAATCCCATGCTGCCTCCATCGCAAACCACCGTCGAAAATTACCTCACGGCGGTTCGGTGGTCCAATCGTGCCCAAAATAACTCCACAAACTCCCTTTCATCTCCCCATTCCAAATCTCCACTCCCTTTCCCTCGAACCACTACCGGTTTCTTTGAATCTTAAATCGAAAGACACGGCCAAAACCCTAGTTATTCCAATCCTACCAAATTAACACCTTACACCTCTCTAAGCACAAAATTACCTTTATCCCCTTCCAAATCGTCCCCAATTTGCCCGAATTTTAGATCTTAGATTCATAAGCCCTAAAAAACCTTTGTCCGAATTGATTCCGGGTTTTAATGGCTCTATTCTGCATGAGTCAAACTGCTTTTGATGAGAGCAGTTGACTCATGTGGTTTGGACCTATTGTTCGGAGTGGCCTAACTCCGACCAAGTCCTCCATCTCCAATTGTTTTATTATAGGTAATTTTCTAAGTTTTTTCTTTCTATCTTATTCCCTTTTTCTTTTCTCCTGACCACTTCTTTCTCTTTTCTTTTGTTTGATTTTCCTTTGAGTTTTGTTCTGTCTGCAAATTGTATGTTCCATTTTTTTTGTTTTGCATTTGGCCATTAGGAACTGATAGTATTTTTTTAGGTTTTGTTTTTAGTTTGTCTTATTTTGTTACTCAGTTTCCTTTGTAATTTCATTTTTTTCTTCTATTTTCTTTTCCTTTATCCTAATTACATTTCTGACTAGTGCATATTTAGGCTAATTTCAGATTTTGTTCACATGTTCAGTTATTTATTTGTTTTTGGTTGATTAAAAGTATGTTTGAATCTTGAAATACTCAAATTGCATGATTTTGAATCGGTGCCACTGTTTTTCTTTGAATATTTTCCTGCTATGTCCTTGTCTTTTCCTTCTCTTTTAGATGCCATAACTCAGTTTTTGTTTAGAGAACTTCTTTTAATTTAGATTTTAATTCTAGATGGTAGTCTCATGATCCTTCTAGGCTTTTGATTTGAATTTTTGATCTTCTTTATGCTTGTTTATGTTGGCCCTGATGTAAAAATCAGTAGAAACTTTAGGGACCCATTTGAATTAGAAAAGTTTAGGTTAAGACTGAAATAAGTAGTAACCTAAAGGGTAAAAAGAAATTTTTACTTAAGTTGAAAATCAGAAATTTCTAGAAAATGTACAGCTGTCCTAGCTATTATAAAAATGTGCTGAAATATAGGACAACTGTACCAAGGGTTGTTAAAAGGATTGTACTATTATTCCTTAGGATAAGGAATATGCTTAAAAGACACCTTCCCCATAGGCAACCTATATATAGGCTCAATCATTCTGAAAAAAATACAGATTTAGATATAGATTTTTCATACGGATTCAGCTTCAATATTCTGCAAAAAATCCCTCAAATCACAGCATATTTTCCAGAAATCTTAAAACTCCAAAACTCCTTATTTTGCTTCTGAAGTTGGGAATGGTTTGAAATAGGGAGTTTCTTGGTTCAGTTGGTCATTTTCTGGGTTCAAGTGTTTGATTTTGGGTCTGAAACTTGGTTTTTGGTCTGCTGTGGCTCATGTCCTATTGTTGCACTTTCTGGTTAAAGTTTTAGCTAGTTTTTGCACTTTTTAGTTGTTGTGTTGTTGCTGTTGTGCAAGGTACTGAATTTCATTCTCCCCATGTAATGTTTGTTATTAAAGAAATGTGAAATCAGTTGCATGTAAATGATGTTTGGTGCAAATGAATGTCTTTTTTATGATAGTATTTAGCTTAATGATATGAATATAGTTGAATCTTGAACATGTGAGTTTAGATTTTGAGCATGGGCAAGTTGATCTATGTCTGAATGTTTTATGAGTTTCGATCCTGCAAAGTTAACCATTAGGGCTGATTTTGAGTTTTTTTAGTCAGTTTCTTACCTTTTGTTTGGACATATAACTCTCCCTTTTATTTAAATCCTTTTGTTTGTCCTTTGTTTGTTCTATTATAAGCTGATACCTGTGGATTTGGCTATTTATTGGCCAAATCAGCAGGTGTAAAGGCTAGAAATTGGAGTTTACGCCATGTTAGTACAAGAGGGACCAAGATCTAATGGACAAACCATGTCCAAAAGAGGAGGGATTCTTCAGGAAATCAGTTATCCAAGATGTGCAATAGATTAGCTTTAGTACAACTTAGTTTATGTATTCCATAGGTATTAATGTAATTTTCGGGTTTTCTTAATTTATTTGAAGAATGTAATGGTTATTTTTGGTTTTCATGTTTTGATTAACTGTATTTAGGAATTCAGTTATGTATTTCTCATGCTTTACAAAACAATAGTGATGTAGAGGTGCTGGGCTTCAAGCGCACTTAGTGGAACTAAATTTTTTGTTTGTTTGTTTAATAACAAAGAAAGGGGCTGAACCTGCAGCCCAATCAAAAGACCAACCTCAAATAGTTTGGGCCTAGTCTATAGGTCCAAAGCTTTGAGTCGGTCTCATAAGCCATCCTTTCCTCCTTAAATCGCAATTCTTTTATTACATTGCAAAAATCAGTTGATTAGTTTTCTTTAAAATTAGAATCAGGTTGGTAAAAATGAGTCTTCGAATATGGATGTCATTTTTCTTTGTTTTGTTTTCTGATTGAAGTGAATCGTTTTTCCTTGCAATTTCTCTAGCAGTTTGGATAAGTTCATAACACAAAGGTAGATAGGCCCAGACGTTAACTGAGGTCCTCCTGGATAAGCCCAATATGGGTGAATTTGCTCGAAATTCAGACTTTGGGCAGAAACTTGAGGTTTTCTTCTCCACTGGGTCAATTCACGAGCCCAAATACAGCCTTTACAGCTGATTCGTCCAAGTGAGGAGTTATAGCTGGCCCATTCCTTTTGTCCAAAATAATTAAAAACCTTTTATAATCATTTAGCCTTTGTTAAGCTTAAGTTAGTCTCAAATAGGAATATCCTAGATGACCTTAATTAAATAAGTTTCTTGTAAAACCATTTGAGGTGTACCATGTTTAAAACCATAATATATGGCCCTCATGAACTTAATTAAAACTTGTAAAATTGAGGTGTGCCATGTTAAATAAAACTCCTAAGCCCATGGACCTCGTAGAACTAGTTAGCTTTTATAGAAAAATGTGAGGTGTGCCACTTTAGTTAAATAACCCATGGCTCTCATGTAATTAATTCAAACCTTTTTAAAATCGGGGCGTGCCATCAATTAAATTTTCCATGGCCCTCGCAAACATTGTTTGTAGTTTGAACCTTCGTAGTTGCTTTAGACACGTTCTTTAAATTGATTTTTAATTACTAAATCTGGGTGTGCATTTCATGTGATCCGATTCTAATTTCCAACAAGGTTAAATAGAACGTGCCATGAACCGCGGGTGCTATTCATGTAGTGTGGCTTACGATGTGTTTTAAATAACTTTGAGGTTTCCCAAAATATTAAAAGAGGCTAAAAAGTTAAAAATGCACAATAGGTTTAAAAGTATTTTAAAATAAGATAAATAGGACATTAATAATAGTTGAGCAACTGTGCTAGAACCACGGAACCCGGAAATACCTAACACCTTCTCCCGGGTTAACAGAATTCCTTATCTAGAATTTCTGGTTTGTAGACTTTAAAATGAAAGTCAAATTTCCTCGATTTGGGATTTAAAATAAATCAGTGGCTTGGGACACCAGATAAAATATTCCAAGTGGTGACTTTGATAATTAAATAATCTTATTTCGAATAATATCACTTTGATTGAAAAAACTCCTATATACCCTCGGGTGGTAAAAAGGAGGTGTGACACATAGTGGAGGTCTTACTTGTGTGGTTGTGCAGTTGTCCTTGTTTATGCGCATCAAAGCTTGTTAGTGTGATAATTTACATTTGCTTATCCTTACAGACATGGTGTGTTGGGTGGTGCGAAGGAGGTGGTCCTTAATGAATCAGTGTGTTGTAACTTCAAGGTCGAATTTGTATTTCCAGTGTTGATGGTTTGACAGAGATGATCCTTGAGGAGGCTTGTAATTTGTGATATTTTGTTCATACGGATAATACAGAGATGTATCGTGTTTCGAGGCAGCATTATGGGCGGCGAAGGATGAAGAAGGGCAATATTAGGCATGTCTCGTGGTGTTGATTATTAGTATGTTGAGAATGAGCATTAGAGATTGAGTGGTTTACTTAAGAAGGTAAGCTATATCCGTGTATATGTGGGGTGTATCGTTATGGACTTTGTGGTTGGGTAACCACATGCTTTGAGGAAGGTTGGTGCGATTTGGGTCATTACGGCCAAACTAAGTCTGTGCATTTTATTTTGGAAATGAATTCTTACATTTGGAGGAGTTTGAATTTGACAAGAAGGGTTTGCCTGAGCTACAAAGGGAACGTGAATGCTTAATTTTCATCTTTGTGTACTATAAAGTCTTGAGTTTTGAATGTGTTGATGGATCTTTCGATTTTTCATTGACGAAAAAAATAAATTCTTATGGAATGTGTACGAGTGTAGATTGGGGAGAATTAAACGATTACATTGTAGTGGTGCTCATGGTAATGTCATAGAAAGATTTGAGGCTACACTGGTGAGGCTATCTCCTATGAGAAGGTTAGAGGTACGTGTGACACCCTAGGCAAATCCCATATTAACAAAATACATGAGAGATGCTGGGTATATAAGTAGACACGACTTAGACTCTAGTGACACATTTTAAAGCCGTGCGGCATTAGGCCCAAAGCGTACAATATCACTAGTGGGATGGGCTGTTACATATGGTATCAGAGCCACATGCCGACGCCCCCTTTTTCACCCCCCCAAAGGGGCGGAATCGGGTTTACGATATTATGGACAAAACAACTCTCGTTCCCTTTAGAGGAACCGGGTTATGGAATTTGAAGAGTTGCCACCTAATGATTATAATGCATTAGGACACTTTTTAGAGAAAAGAAAGGATTCGAAGGAAAACCAGAGTTCGGGTAAGGGCATGAGATTATCTCGAGGGGAAGGTGTTAGGCACCCCTCAAGATCCACTAGTGTGGTTCCCGGCCTTGCTTAGTTGTGACTTTAAGAAGAGTAAGAGTAAACAAACAAGGTTTGCACATAGGGAATACAAATAAGTTGAAAGTTTTGAAAGGAAAGAGAGAAAAGACGTAAATGCTTTTTGGAAAGAAAACGTAAAATTTCTAAAAACAAAACATCAAACCATATGAATAAAGGGAGAGGGTCCTAGGTTTAAATATAATATGGATCACGTTGGTGCAATATGAAGCAAGTCATTTCCACACGAGATATTAGCGCACCATTATCATCATCTCCATATTCTACCCTTCCTACCCGTTAAGGTATTTAAGCGCGATTGGTTTCGTTTACTTATTGCATGCTAGTACCTTTCCCAACCTATTAGTCCCGAGGTATTTAGGACTTCTAATCCTAAAAGGTAAAGGAAAGGGGTAGAGGCATATATGGGGTTCAAAAGGATAAAATACTAGTGGCGACAAACAAAACACATAACAAGTAGAGGGGATTAACAAACAAACATGCAAGGCTCACAGAAAACCCCGTAAATCAGCTAGCACTTAGTTTAGCATGTCTTGCACATACTGATTTGGTATTTAAAATTAAACGGCTGACGAACTAATTTAGCACATGGAGTAAGATAAAAAGTCTGCATTAGGCAACCCGGATCCAATTGTTAGAAATTGATGTATTTTAAACTGGTTATTGATTAAGAACCTAATGCAGGAGAGTTTAAAACAGTAGATTGAAATTACACAAGTTCAGAGATGGCTTTGAAAATCAGCAGAATTATTTAAGTGAAATACAGTAGAGTTGTAAAGGAGAGTTCCGAAAATGAAAAGACTTTGAAAGTAAGAACGAGTTAAAGACTGTTTTGAAATAGTAGCTTCATGAGATGAATAAAAATTCAGGCAGAAAGTCGAAAACTGTTTCAGGAAAGTAGATGCAAGTTTAGAAAATTTAAGACCATTGCAAACTGGTAAGAGTTTTTGAAATAAACAAGTTTGGACGAGTTTTGTTGAAAACGCTGAAGCTAATTGCCGGGTTATTGCTTACACAGATTTAAGCGAGTTTGAAAACCTATAGGCAGGATATCTATACCTTGATTTTTTAGGACTTGTTACTGTTATTAAACTGGTACGAAATGAGTATTTGATTATCCTACAGTTTGCCTAGCGTTTATGCATTTCCTATAGGCATGATTTCTATATGCAACTAATTGTTTGATTATTAGGTCCTATAGGCAGGATTTCTAATGACTGAGTATGACTGAACATTAAATCTTATAGACATGATTTCTAAATGATTGGGTTAAGAAATATTAAAACCTATAGACATGGTATCTAGGTGACTGAGTTATAACATTAAATCCTATAGGCATGGTATCTAAGTGACTGAGTTATAACATTAAATCCTATAGGCATGGCATCTAACCTTAATTACATGCAATAAAGTAAACCCCTCCCACACCCTTTACTAATAGTTCCTTGAGTTTCTTTTTACAAGATTATTACTGAAAATAAAGTAAATAACAGAAAATACATCACAGCCTACAGCTAGAACCGAGCAGCCTAATTCAATCTTGAGATCCAATAACATGTGTTTCACCAATTCCGGATTCCAGGTTCCAAGGCCTTCTCTTAGAGTGTTTCAAAGTTCCAAGGGCTTTCAGGAAGCCCAGGCAATGCTTACACCCTAGAGATTGAATTGAGTAGTGCAATGTGTGGAATTACTCGCCCTTAGGCATCCAAGTTCAGAGGGAGCTCCAGGGTCCCTAAGCATGGCTTACCACAAGGGGGTAGGACTTAAAGAACTAAGAATAAGTGTAAAGTGAGGGGATTAGAGGAAGACCAAAGCAAAGGATGGTCATACCCAGTCATGAGTGGGACTGGCACACCCCTGACCCTTTACATGGCTTGGACAAATAAGAGCAGACTTGAGAAAGTCAGACTTAGGCCTGAATGGTGATTAGGACACCACCAGACTTGAGTCAAGATCAACACATAATAGGGGTTAAGGGAATGGGATCGATTTGAGTATAGGTTTAGGGCAACCTGGTTCTAAACTAGGGATGTCAATAGAATGCCACCCTAGTCTAAAACAATACTCACATACAAAGGGGTTAGGGAAAGGGATTGATAAGGAAGCATTTGTACCAACAAACAGGATTAAGCCACGGGAATTTGGGGAAAAGGATGTTCAGGAAAGTACTAATACAAGCATAACAGAATTAAAGACATGGGAATATGGGGTAGGGATGTACATGAAAGTACTAATATAAGCATAACACAATAAAAAACATGGGAATATGGGGTAGGGATGTGGCATGCTGAAATTTAACTACATAATGTAAGAAAGTCGAACATAAACAGGTATATGAAAGGGTAAATAAACACGTAGTTTGCAGATGGTATTTAAATCATGGACATACCAGTTGCAAACTCAAACAGTAAAGCAAGTAGGGCAGATAGAATCCTATAGCTTAGCCTTGGCTTTCAGCCGGCTAAACCCAAACAGCAGAACAAGTAGCAGAGCAGAGCAAAGAAGAGAAGAAAGAGTTTAATGAGTGTGAACTTGTAATTGTTCGTGTGTGAACTAAAAGGGGTGGGTTTTTTTTTTATAGTTTGAAAGTAAGCAGTAAGTAAGGCAAGAAAATAAATTAGTATCAAGACATAATCAATTAGGGAAAGGACTGCCTTTAATTAAGGGGTGGGACTTAGAGTAATAAAACAGAGTTCCATTTATGGAAAGAAAATCAAGAATAAGTCGTAAAATAAAGGGTAAATGCATATAAAGTTTTGAAAGATACACGGATTTAAGCAAATAAGGCAAGAATATAATCACTAATCACATAGTAAATCAAGGAATCAGGGATTTGAACTCAGTATTGAATTTAGTCAGAAAAATAGGTCC
>MU785771.1:0-12276 GCA_026770625.1 Nicotiana glauca
ACTATTGACAGCTTCTTTCCAATATTGTGCTTCTGAGGAAGACATTGCTTCCTTGAAGGTACGAGACTCATTTTCCAGTAGGAAAGTCAGAAAATCTGGACCGAATGAAGTAGATGTCCATTGGCGTTTACTTTTTCTCAGATTTTCCTCATTAGGCATACCATTTGTTATTTCCTCATGAGGTCGTTTTGACTTTTGGTAGGTCACTTCACTTTCCTTTTTATACGGATAAATAGTTTTAAAGAATTCAGCATTATCTGATTCTATTATCGTATTANATTTAGGTTTAGGAACTTGTACCTTAGCTAAACACCCCCACACTTTGAAGTATTTCAAGCTGGGCTTCCTTGCTTTCCATTTTTCATAGGGAATGGACTGTGTTTTACTATGAGGTACCCGGTTGACTATTCAGTTAGCTGTAAGTATAGCTTCCCCCCACAAGTTCTGTGGTAAACCAGAACTTATCACCAACACATTCATCATCTCTTTCAACGTTCAATTCTTTCTCTCCGCAATTCCATTAGATTGTGGAGAGTAAGGGGCAGTTGTTTGGTGAATAACGCCATTTTCCAAACATANNNCTTAGTTGTATTTCAACTTCACTCTTGTATTGCTTGAAAGCATCATTTGCCTCATCTTTACTATTAAGTAAATAAACATAGCAATATCTCGTGCTATCGTCAATAAAAGTAATAAAATACTTTTTCCCACCGCGAGATGGTGTTGACTTCATGTCGCAAATATCTGTGTGAATTAAGTCTAAAGGACTTGAATTCCATTCAACGAACTTATAAGGATGCTTAGCATACTTTGATTCAACACATATTTGACATTTGGAATTAATGCAATTAAATTTTGGCAATACTTCTAAATTTATCATCTTTCTCAATGTTTTGAAGTTGACTTGACCGAAGCGTGAATGCCATAAAGTGTTTGACTCAAGTAAGTAAGAAGAAGCATTAACTTTATTTATAGCAATTGCTATTACATTTAGCTTAAAAAGGCCCTCATTCAGGTAATGTGACGACCCAAAGGGTCATCACTGGATTTCTATCTTTTTTTGCACTTTCGAGGCTTTGAAAACCTCATTTTTACTTGCCTTGATTTGCGTACACAGTCCGGGTGCATAACCGAAAAGCTTATATATGAGTTCTGTGTGAAAAATGGTGAATGTTGATATTAATATGCATAATATTGACTTCGGTCAACATTTTGGGTAAACGGCCACGGACTCGGACCCAGACCCGTGATTAAACGGTCCCGTAGGGTCGGTAGAAAAATATGGGACTTGGGCGTGTGCCTGAAATCGAATTCCGAGGTCCCAAGCCCGAGAAATGATTTTTTGTGTAAAATTATTTTTCTGGAATTTATATGGAATTTTGAAATAAAAATTAATCAGAAGACTATGGTATCAGGCTCCTATTTTGGTTCTGACGCCTGGTACAAGTCTTAAATATGTGTTAAGCACTTTCTGTAAAGTTTGGTTGAAAATGGACGTCATTTTACGTGTTTCGGACTTAAAATGGGAGATTTGAGTTTTATGAAAGCTGAAAGAAAATCATGTGTTTTGAGGCTTGATTCTATGTAAACGATGTTATTTTGGCGATTTGATCCCACGAGTAAGTCCGTAGGACTTTTTGAGATTGTGTACGTGTTTGGTTTGGAGCCTCGAGGGCTCGGGTGAATTTTGGATAGGTGTCGAGTTGCATTTTTGAACTTTGGAAAAATAGTTGCAGGTCAGGTCTGGTGTCTTCGCATTTGCAAAGGATTTCTCGCAAATGCAAGACTTGCAAATGCAAATTCTCCATCGCAAATGCGAGAAGGGAGGATCTCTGCTGGGTCGCAAATGCGACAACTTGTCCACAAATGCGAGGGCCGCCCAGTCGCAAATGCGACGTCGACTATTGCAAATGCGAAGTCTGCATTGAGGCCCAGTGTTCACAAATATGAACTAATTTCTTGCAATTCCCAGACCTGCTGGGTTCGCAATTGCGAACCCAGTTTGAAATTCCAATAACTGAGGCCCATCAATTTCATACTTAGACGAATTTTAAACCCATTTTCTTCATTCTATTAAAACACAAACTCTATAGGTGATTTTTCAAGCACAAACCTTCTTTCAAATCATTTGTAAGTCAAATTTTACTTAATTTCTTCCACCTCTAACATCATTAAACATTTTTTTATCTTAAAATCAAGGATTTCCATGGGTGAAAATGAGAATTTTGGGTAGAACCTAGGTTTTCTTAAAATTGTGGATTTGGACCTCAATTTGAGGTCCGATTTCGAAACAAATCATAGATATGAACTCGTGGGGGAATGGGTAACCGTATTTTGGGTCGAACCTCGGGGTTTGACCATGTGGGTCCGGGGGTGTTTTGGGAAATTTTGAGTAAAACTTTGGAAAATTCATTTTCATGCATTCAAATTGATTCAATTAGCATTTGTTGATACATTCAAGTAATTTGTGACTAGATTCGAGCGGTTTTGTGGTGAATTCGAAGGGTAAAGCTATACTAGAGGCTTGAGTTGAGTTTGGAGCATTTGAGGTAAGTGTTTGATCTAACTTTGGCTTGAGGGAATATGAGTAGAGTCTTATTGTCTAATTGCTATTTGTCGAGTATGGTATACAGACATGGTGACGAGTATCTATACACTGATGTCGAGCACGACCGTGAGTCCTGAATTGCTAAATTATCGAATTCTTAATTATTGTTTATGAGGACTTGGTTGGAAATCTTTAAACACTGAGCCGGTAATTGTTGAGACTGAGCATTGGTTTAAATATGTTAAGTAGAAATTGAATAAGTTTGGTTATAACTAGATCTCCCTTACCGGGATAGTTTATTATATTATCTTGTTCCCTTGCCAGGATTATTTTGGGTATTGTGTTGAAAGAAATGGGATCGTGTGGCACGCCGACCACGAGGTATTATGAAATTGGAGTGATGGTATGCCTACCACGTGATATTATGAAATGGGATCGAGTGGTATGCCTACCACGTGATATTATGAAATGGGATCGAGTGGTATGCCTACCACGTGATATTATGAAATGGGAGCGAGTGGTATGCCTACCACGGGATATTATGAAATGGGATCGTGTGGCACGCCGACCACGGGATATGAAATGGGATCGTGTGGCACGCCGACCACGAGGTATTATGAAATGGGAGCGAGTGGTATGCCTAACACGTGATATTATGAAATGGGATCAAGTGGTACGCCTACCACATGATATTATGAAATGGGATCGAGTGGTACAACTGCCACGTGATATTATAAAATGGGAGCGAGTGGTACGCCTACCACGTGATATTATAAAATGAGAGCGAGTGGTACGCCTGCCACGTGATATTATGAAATGGGATTGAGTGGTATGCCTACCACGTGATATTATGAAATGGGATCGAGTGGTCTGCCTACCACGTGATATTATTTAATGGGAGCGAGTGGTACGCCTACCACGTGATATTATGCAATGGGAGCAAGTGGCATGCCTACTACGTGATATTGTGAAATGGGATTGAGTGGTACGCCTTCCGTGTGATATTATGAAATGGGATCGAGTGGTACGCCTACCGTGTGATATTTTGAGAAATGGGATCGATTTGCACGCCTGCAACGAGAGGAAATCCAAACAAGTGAAAGTAGTTTGTTTTCCCGTGTTCTGTGTTAGAAGAAATCAGATGTAGTTTCCTTGTTATTCTTGATATTCCGTTTCATCTGCCACCCCATAAGCATGTTCCCCTCCCACTATTAATTGTTTACCTTCCGCTATTATTTTGTTGTACTTGTATATATATCTGCACAGGTTTATCTGGTAGCTCGATCTGGCCTCGTCACTACTTCGCCGGGGTTAGGCCAGACACTTACCAGCACATAGGGTCGGTTGTGCTGATGCTACAATCTATGCATCTTTTGTACAGATCCAGGTTTGGAGCATAATTTGAGTAGCAGTAGCATTTTAGGAGCGATCTTTCAATCCAGGGACATTCGAGGTAGCCTTGCTGACGTCCGCAGGCCCGAAGTCCTTTCTATTTTATTCAGTTTGTTATCATTGTACCGAAGCAGACAATTTATGTGTCATTCAAACCTTGTATTTAGTATTCTCTAGACGTTCGTGAGTATTGTGACACCAGTCTTGGGTAGATTATTTGTTAAACTTCTGCATTTCTTTCAGTTAACTATGTTTGATACTTCCGCTTTATTATTAAATGTTTCATTATTCTAATATTGTTAGGGTTCGTTAAAAAAAGTAATTGATAATTGGCTTGCCTAGCTCCTATTAGAAGGCGTCATCACAACTCCCGAGGGTGGAAAATCCGGGTCGTGACAAGTTGGTATCAGAGCACTAGGTTACATAGGTCTCACAACTCATGGACAAACTTGGTAGAGTCAGAGGGATCGGTACGGAGACGTCTGTATTTATCCCCCAAAGGCTACAAAGTTAGGAAAATTTCACATTTGTTCTTTCTTGTCGTGCGGTTCTATTTCTCAAGTACCGTTTGAATTTCTACTCTGTTCCTTCGCAGATGGTGAGAACACGTGCTTCCTCTTCTACCACACAACAGTCTGAGCCCCCTACAGTAGCTCCAGTGGCGGAGCCTCAGGTTGATTTGGAGGAGGAGGTTCTAGCCTCAGCAATCCTGGTAGGCCCAGCTCAGGTCTCGGAGGGGTTCATTGCCATCCCAGTTCTTCAGGATGTTCTAATCCGATTGGTAGGATTCATGGAGAGTGTCATTTGAGCGGGTTTTCTTCTAGGAGTTCAGCCAGCGGTGGCAGATCAGTTGAGTAAAGTGGCTCAGGCCGGGAGTGAGATCACTTTTCAGGAGGCGGCCAATGTGGGCCACAGAGTTAAGGTGGCCCTTGCACGAGGAGGTGGTCATCTTTCGAATAAGAGGCTTCGTCATTCTGGTAGGTTCAGTGGTACCTCATCTGGAGGTAGAGGTACTTATGGTAGAGGCCATCCTCCCAGGCCATTTCAGTCACTGCCCATGTCACTCATGGTACTTCAAGTGGTCATTCAGGTCGACAGGGTCAACCTCAGTTCCTTCAGCTGCAATGTTCGTGTAGATGTTATGAGTGTGGTGAGTATGGTCACAACAAGAGGTTTGCCTGTGGTTGAGGGGTGCTCAGCCGCAACAGACGAGGTCTTACCATGCTTGTGGTAATCCGAGGCATATTGTCAGATATTGCCCTCGAGTTTATGGTAGCTTCCAGCATCAAAGTTCTCGTGCTATAATTTAGGTACCGGAGGTTCCACAACCTTCCCATCCAGCTAGAGGCAGTGTCAGAGGTGTTAGAGGTGGAGGTAGAGGTCTTAGAGGTGGAGTTTAGGTCGCCAGAGGTAGAGGTCAGCCAGCAGCTAGGCCAGAGGCTGAGTCTTCGGGTGCAGACATTACAGGTACCATTATGATTTGTATTAGAGATACTTCAGTGCTATTTTACCCTTAGTCTACGTATTCGTATGTGTTGTCCTATTTTTCATCTTACCTGGCTATACCCATTGATACTTTGGGTATTCCTGTTTATGTATCTACACCGGTGGGTGATCTATAGTGGTCGACCGAGTTCATTGTTCCTGTGTGGTAGTGTTTGAGGGTCTTGAAACCCATGTTGATTTATTGCTCTTAGACATGGTGGATTTTGACGTTATATTAGGGATGGATTGGTTGTCCCCATATCATGCTATCTTGGATTTTCACGCCAAGACCGTGAACTTGGCTTTGCCAGATTTGCCCCATTTGGAGTGGAGAGGGACCCCAGGGCATACCATCCGCAGAGTTATTTCATATGTGAAGGCTCGACGCATGGTCGAGAAGGGGTGTTTAGCTTATCTGGCGTATGTTCGCGATTCCAGCGCAGAGGTTCCATCTATTGATTTAGTTCCTATTATTTGGGAGTTCCCCGAGGTTTTCCCTTCAGACCTACCGGGTATGCCACCCGACAGTAATATTGATTTCTGTATTGACCTGGCCCCAGGCACGCAACCTATTTCTATTCTGCCGTATCGCATGGCCCCGCCAGAGTTGAAGGAGTTAAAGGACCAGTTGCAAGATTTGCTAGAGAAGGGTTTTATCAGGCCTAGCGTTTCTCCTTGGGGTGCACCGGTGTTATTTGTGAAGAAAAAGGATGGATCGATGAGGATGTGCATTGATTACTGGAAATTGAACAAAGTGACGATTAATAACAAGTATCTACTGCCGAGGATTGATGATTTATTTGACCAGCTTCAGGGTGCGAAGGTGTTTTCAAAGATAGATTTGAGATCTGGTTACCATCAGCCGAGGATTAGGGCGTCTGATGTCCCTAAGACAGCATTCCGTACTCGGTATAGGCATTATGAGTTTCTGGTCATGTCATTTGGGTTGAACAATGCCCCAACAGTATTTATGGAGTTGGTGAACCGAGTGCTCAGGCCCTACTTGGATTTGTTCGTAATAGCTTTCATTGACGATATTCTGATATACTCCCGCAGCCAGGAGGAGCACGAGCAACACCTTAGAGTGGTTCTTCAGACTCTGAAGGATAGTCAGTTATATGCTAATTTCTCGAAGTGTGAGTTCTGGTTGAGTTCGGTTGCATTTTTGGGTCATGTCGTATCAGTAGAGGGTATTCAGGTGAACCCGAAGAAGATTGAGGCAGTCAAGAACTGGCCTTGACCAGCATCAGTTACTGAGATTCAAAGTTTGTTGGGGTTAGCAGGTTATTACCGCCAGTTCGTAGAGGGATTTTCATCCATGGCAGCCCCGATGACCAGGTTGACCCAGAAGGGTGCCCAGTTAAGATGGTCAGACGAGTGTGAGGAGAGCTTTCAAAAGCTCAAGACAGCTCTAACTACAACACCGGTATTGGTTTTGCCCACAGGTTCAGGGCCTTATACAATTTATTGTGATGCTTCCCGTATTGGGCTTGGTGCGGTATTGATGCAGGATGGCAGAGTCATTACTTATGCTTTGAGGCAATTGAAGATCCACGAGAAGAATTATCCGGTTCATGATCTAGAGTTGGCAGCCATTGTTCATGCTTTAAAGATTTGGAGGCATTACCTATACGATGTGACATGTGAGGTGTACACTGATCACAAGAGTCTGCAGTACTTGTTCAAGCAGAAGGAATTGAACTTGAGGCAGAGGAGGTGGTTGGAGCTATTGAAGGATTATAATGTTACTATTTTGTACCTCCGGAGGAGAGCCAATGTGGTGGCCGATGCATGAGTAGGAAGTCTGCCAGCATGGGTAGTCTTGCTTATATTTCGGTCAGCCAGAGACCGCTTACTTTGGATATTCAGGCCTTGGCCAATCGGTTTGTGAGGTTGGACATTTATGAGACTAGCAGAGTGTTAGCTTGCACAGTCGCTCGTTCTTCATTATTGGAGCGTATCCGTGATCGGCAGCTTGATGATCCCCATTTGTGTGTCTTGAGAGACACGGTGTAGCTTGGAGGTGCCACGAAGGTGGCCTTAGATGATGATGGTGTTTTGAGGTTGCATGGGCGTGTTTGTGTGCCCAATATCGATGGGATTTGAGAGTTGATCTTAGCGGAGGCCCACAGTTCTCGGTGTTCTATTCACCCGGGCGCCGCGAAGATGTACCAGGACTTGCGGCAGCATTATTGGTGGTGTAGGATGAAGAAAGATATTGTTGCATATGTGGCTCGGTGTTTGAACCGTCAGCAGGTCAAGTATGAGCATCAGAGGCCTGGTGGTTTGTTTCAGAGGATTGAGCTTCCAAAGTGGAAGTGGGAGAGGATTACCATGGATTTCATTACTGGACTTTCGATGACTCGGAAGAAGTTTGATGCTATTTAGGTCATTGTTGATAGGCTGACCAAGTCAACGCATTTTATTCCTGTTGCAGCCACTTATTCATCGGAAAGGTTAGCTGATATATACATCCGAGAGATTGTTCGCCTTCATGGGGTGCCGGCATCTATCATTTCGAACCGGGGGTACACAGTTTACCTTGCACTTCGGGAGAGCAGTTCAGCAGGAGTTGGGCACCCAGGTTCAGTTGAGCACAGCGTTCCATCCTCAGACGGACGGCCAGTCCGAGAGGACTATTCAGATATTGGAGGATATGCTCTGAGCTTGTGTCATTGATTTTGGAGGTTCGTGGGACCAGTTTTTGCCTTTAACAAAGTTCTCCTACAACAACAGCTACTAGTCCAGCATTCATATGGCTCCATATGAGGCATTGTATGGTAGGCGATGTCGGTCTCCAGTCGGATGGTTTGAGCCGGGAGAGGCTCGGTTATTGGGTACTGCTTTAGTTCAGGAGGACTTGGATAAGGTCAAGATCATTCAGGACAGGCTTCGTTTGGCTCAGTCGCGGCAAAAGAGTTATGCAGATCGTAAGGTTCGGGATGTAGCTTTCATGGTTGGTGAGCGGGTATTGCTCTGAGTGTTTCCTATGAAGGGCGTGATGAGATTTGGGAAGAAGGGCAAGCTTAGCCCTAGGTTCATTGGTCCATTTGATATTCTCGATCATATGGGAGAGGTGGTTTATAGACTTGCATTGCCGCCTAGCTTGTCAGTCGTGCATCCAATGTTTCATGTATCCATGTTTCGGAGGTATCACAGCGATCCAGCCCACGTGTTAGATTTCAGAACTGTCCAGTTGGACAAGGATCTATCTTACGAGGAGGAGCCGATAGCTATTCTAGACCGGCAGGTTCGATAGTTGAGGTCGAAGAGCTTTCCTTCAGTGCGTGTCCAGTGGAGAGGTCAGCCTCTTGAGGCATCGACCCGGGAGTCCGAGTCTGATATGCGAAGCCATTATCCTCATCTATTTTTCGACTCGGGTACTTCTTTCTTTTGTCCATTTGAGGACGAACAATTATTTTAGAGGTGGAGAATGTGACGACCCAAAGGGTCATCACCGGATTTCTCTCTTTTTATACACTTCCGAGGCCTTGAAAACATCATTTTACTTGCCTCGATTTGCATGCGCAGTCCGAGCACATAGCCGGAAAGCTTATATATGAGTTCTGTGTGAAAAATGGTGAATTTTGAGATTAATATGCATAATATTGACTTCGGTCAACATTTTAGGTAAACGGACCCGGACCTGTGATTCAACGGTCCCGTAGGTTCGGTAGAAAAACATAAGACTTGGGCATGTGCCTGGAATCGAATTCCGAGGTCCCAAGCCCAAGAAATGAATTTTTGTGTAAATTTTTTTTCCTGGAATTTATATGGAATTTTGAAATGAAAATTTATTAGAAGACTATGGTATCGGGCTCGTATTTTAGTTTCGATGCCCGGTACAAGTCTTAAATATGTGTTAAGCGCTTTTTGTAAAGTTTGGTTGAAAACGGACGTCATTTGATATGATTTGGACTTAAAATGGGAAATTTTAGTTTTATGAAAGTTGAAAGAAAATCATATGTTTTAAGGCTTGATTCTATGTAAACGATGTTATTTTGGCGATTTAATCGCACGAGTAAGTCCGTAGGATGTTTTTGAGGTTGTGTACATGTTTAGTTTGGTGCCCCAAGGGCTCGAGTGAGTTTTGGATAGGTGCCGAGTTGCATTTTTGAACTTTGGAAAAATAGTTGCAGGTCAGGTCTGGTGTCTTCGCATTTGCGAAGGATTTCTCGCAAATGCGAGACTCGCAAATGCGAGACTCGCAAATATGAATTCTCCATCGCAAATACGAAACTCGCAAATACGAATTCTCCATTGCAAATGCGAGAAGGGAGGATCTCAGCTTGGGTCGCAAATGCGAGGGCTGTCTAGTCGCAAATGCGACGTCGACTATCGCAAATGCGAAGTCTGCATTGAGGCCCAGTGTTCGCAAATGCGAACTAATATCTCGCAATTCCCAGACCTGCTGGGTTCGCAATTGCAAACCCAGTTCGCAATTCCCATAACTGAGGCCCAGCAATTTCATACTTAGACGAATTTTAAACCCTTTTTCTTCATTCTTTCAAAACACAAACTCCATAGGCGATTTTTCAAGCACAAACCTTCTTCCAAATAATTTGTAAGTCAACATTTACTTAATTTCTTCAATATCTAACATCATTAAACATGTTTTTATCTTAAAATCAAGGATTTCCATGGGTGAAAATGGGGATTTTGGGTAGAACCTAAGTTTTCTTAAAATTAGGGATTTGGACCTCAATCTGAGGTCCGATTTCCAAAACAAATCATAGATATGAACTCGTGGGGGAATGGGTAACCGGGTTTTGGTTCGAACCTCGGGTTTTGACCACGTGGGTATGGGGGCATTTTGGGAAATTTTGAGTATAACTTTGGGAAATTCATTTTCATGCATTCAAATTGATTCAATTAGCATTTGTTGATACATTCAAGTAATTTGTGACTAGACTCGAGCGGTTTTGTGGTGAATTCTAAGGGTAAAGCTATACAAGAGGCTTGAGTTGAGTTTGGAGCATTTGAGGTAAGTGTTTGATCTAACTTTGGCTTGAGGGAATAGGAGTAGAGTCTTATTTGCTAATTGCTATTTGTCGAGTATGGTGTATAGACATGGTGACGAGTATCTATACATTGGTATCGAGCATGACCGTGAGTCCTGAATTGCTAAATTAACGAATTCTTAATTATTGTTTATGAGGACTTGGTTGGAAATCTTTAAACACTGAGCCGGTAATTGTTGAGACTGAGCATTAGTTTAGATATGTTAAGTAGAAATTGAATAAGTTTGGTTATAGCTGGATCTCCCTTACTGGGATAGTTTATTATAATATCTTGTTCCTTTGCCGGGATTATTTTGTGTATTGTGTTGAAAGAAATGGGATCGTGTGGCACGACGATCATGAGGTATTATGAAATGGGAGCGAATGGTATGCCTACCACGTGATATTATGAAATGGGATCGAGTGGTACGCCTACCACGTGATATTATGAAATGGGAGCTAGTGGTACGCCTATCACATGATATTATAAAATGGGATCGTGTGGCACACCGACCACGAGGTATTATGAAATGGGAGCGAGGGTACGCCTACCATGTGATATTATGAAATGGGATTGAGTGGTACGCCTACCACGTGATATTATGAAATGGGATCGAGTGGTACGCCTACCACGTGATATTATAAAATGGGATCGAGTGGTACGCCTACCATGTGATATTATGCAATGAGAGCGAGTGGTACGCCTACTACGTGATATTTTGAAATGGAATCGAGTGGTACACCTACCACGTGATATTTTGAGAAATGGGATCGATTTGCATGCCTGCAACGAGAGGAAATCGAAACAAGTGAAAGTAGTTTGTTTTCCCTTATTCTGTGTTAGAAGAAATCAGATGTAGTTTCCTTATTATTCTTGATATTCCGTTTATCTGCTACCCCATAAGCATGTTCCCCTCCCACTATTAATTATTTACTTTCCGCTATTATTTTTTTGTACTTGTATACATATCTGCACAGGTTTATCTGGTAGTCCGGTCTAGTCTTGTCACTACTTCACCGGGGTTAGGCCAGGCACTTACCAACACATGGGGTCCGTTGTGCTGATGGTACACTCTATGCATCTTTTGCACAGATCCAGGTGTTGGAGCAGCATTTTAGTAGCAGTAGCATTCCAGGAGCGAGCTTTCAGTCTAGGGACTTTTGAGGTAGCCTTGCTGACGTCCATAGGCCTGGAGTCCTTTCTATTTTATTCAGTTTATTATCATTATACCGAAGTAGACATTTTATGTTTCATTCAAACCTTGTATTTAGTATTCTCTAGACGTTCGTGAGTATTGTGACACCAGTCTTGGGTAGAGGATTTGTTAAACTTCGGCATTTCTTTCAGTTAACTATGTTTGAAACTTCCGCTTTATTATTAAATGTTTCATTATTTCTAATATTGTCAGGGTTCGTTAAAAGAGGTAATTGATAATTGGCTTGCCTTGCTCCTATTAGAAGGCGCCATCACGACTCCCGAGGGTGGAAAATTCGGGTCGTGACAGGTAACCTTTTCCTATATACATATCATTCGTACTTAGTACAACACTATTATAAACAAAAATACATTTGAATCCATTCTTGACAAGAAGTGAGGTAGACGCAAGATTCTTGCGAATTTCTGGAACATGGAGAACTTGGTTTAGAGTCACTATTTTTACCGACGTGATCTTCAATGCAATCTTGCCAACTCCAATTTTCGCTGTAGACGAATTTCCTATGAAACTTGTCTCGTCGGATCCTGCGGGGGCATAAGAAGAAATAACTCCTTGTTAGCACAAACATGGCGGGTGTCTCCAGAATCTATCCACCATTCTTTAGGATTTCCTACCAAGTTGCATTCAGACAACA